>VZTZ01014045.1:1513-17318 GCA_013400955.1 Drymodes brunneopygia
TTTTTTATTTCTGTATGCAATGTAATGTTTAGGCACGCTGCTTGGGACGCCTTCTAAAATAAATCATTGGCCATTGTTTAGAATATCCTTTTGGCTTTAAATACTGGTCAGGAAAACAAATGATGTAAAAAATAAATGAATATAACTATTACAGAAACAAAAATGGTTTTGCGTCTAAAAGTGCAGGAGTATTTTTACTCTTTCACCAGACAATGTGGCAATATACACTATATTGCTTCTGTTTGTTTGAGAAGGCTGTTGGAATTTTACACTGACATAGAAAATTATAAATTACACGGAATTAGTTTCCATAATCACTATATATATATATACACAAACCAGCTGCGAAAAAAATGGTTTAGAACATACAAATGAAAGCCTCACACAGATCAGTACAGTGAAACTAACAATTAACATGCTCTGCTGCCAAAATTTGTATTGAAAACACTATGTACTTTTAAAATGCAGGTACTGTCATTACATTAGCAGCACGGGCATTTCTTTTACTTGACTTGTCTAAAAGGATTATAGCGTTTAAAATACGCAGATTGTTCTGCAATGTTCCATTGTATAATGCTTGGTATTAAACTAAATCTTGGTGAACTGTTCAAAAGGCAGGTGAACCACTTAAACACAACAAGCCATGTGCAATCCAAATATTCCACTGTTTCATCCGGAAGGTATTGTTTCAAGCAAACTAGACTTAACAGAACATATGGCTTTACAGTAACATCAATTTGTCAACTAAGCTGTTGCAATAAATACTTAAAATCTCTACCAATAGACTTACATTTTTTGATCTGTTTGGAACAATACAGAAAACAATTACCAATTAAAAAACCTGTTGTAAAATGTTGAACACCAAAAAATTCTTATTTAAATCACTTTTGTAAGCTGAAACAACCAAAATAACATTTATAGGGCATTTCAGTTTCAGAGAAAACATGAATTTTCTTTTTTTATTTTTACAAGGTGAAAAATGTAAGAAAACTGCTAAATACTTTGGTCACACTAATTGTCAAATAGGTATGTCTCAAATACATTAGATTTTTGTATTCACTTTTTTATAAAACTATTCTTACAGCCATTTGAACTATAGCAACACTACTGTCATCATTACATGGGTAGCAGGATCTTATTTCACAGGCCCCCTGTTATTTAGAACAATACAATATAAACATACGCAAAAATTATTGGTATTTCTCAATGTGCAATATTTTTACACTTATGAATTTCTGTACAATGTCTTAAAATCTAGAATATAAATGTTGCTGGTCCTGATTCCTTGCGAAATTAGTGCAGCAGTGGCTGGCTTCAACAGGGTCTAGATGATATCCTCAAGAAATACTCAAACACCTGGACATCAGTTCTTTCTCTTCAGCCAAGGCAGTAGACATCACATATCATACAGGGCCATTAACAGATGCCTCTCCTAAATAAGTGTGTTGATCAGTCCTAAGAGGCCAGAAAAGGAGATGTAAGCATACAAGAAAGATTCAAAGCAAATTCAGGTAGATGCAATAAAAACCAAAATAAAAACCAACAATCCCAGATCCTGTGTAGCATAACCCGTGAACTGAAGGAAGGAAACGTGCTAATAACATGCTCATCCCAATTATCTTCTGCAATCCAGCATTTCTGGAGTCCTTATTTCCCAATTAAGCATAGCATGCGATTAACTGAGCACACCACTGAAGAATGTGTGATCTTCATTAACTGAGATTCTAAGTGATCTCTAGAGACACGGTATCTCAGAGAATCACTAATAAAGAGCACATTTCTGATACTTATCCAAGTCTTATTCTGTGAGGCAAAATGTGACACCAGGAGTATTTAAAGTTGCACTGGAAAGCCAGCAGCTAAGACACAACAGGGAAAACAACAGCGTCTTAAAAAAATTGCTTCAGCTATTAATCTAATCTACAAAGAGCCTTTCACAAATACTTTGAATGTCAGTCCATTAGGATGAAATGTTCATCAAGTATGGAGGAAAAATGGAGAGCAAACCTACAAGAGTGAAAACAGTAACAGTATATACATTCTAGATAAAGTTTAGTGTAAACATGGGCTCAATTGCTCTGGACTGGCACAAAGAGATCAAACCAATGCATGACAACATTAAAAATATGCAAGCAACAGAGGCAAAAAATCTCAGCTTCCATTCAGTGAAGTCTATGGAATACATCTGAAGACACTCTAAAAGAATGCACATACCGTTTGAAACTACAGATTTTTACAGAGAAAAATTACCTGTAACTCCTGTTCTCTGATGGTGGACATCACAGAGAAGCCACTCTGGGGTCCGTGCTCTACATGCACATGACCAGCAGGAGTCCCCTAGCTAAGTCTTTGGCTGCTAAGCTCTAAAAACACTTTTTAAAACACATATGTAAACATTAAAGACAGCACTAGACAAAAGCAAACACTTTTTAGAGAAACCTGGAAGGTAAGAAACAAATGCTGCATGGACAGGAAGTGTGACAGTCTGCACAACCATCACTCATTAACTGGAAAAAAGTCCATGACAGAACAGGGCTCCTAGCAGAGATTACTGCAGCTAGCCACCAGCCAGAGACCTACCTAGGGGACTCCTTCCACTAGTCATACATACATGGAGCCCCAAAAGCACCATTTTCTTTATTTTGGTATTTATCCTGTGCTTATGAGGATCTACTGCAACAGCCACCTTTAGAGAAAGTCCTGAGCTTTGCTGAAGCCAGCAGAATTCAATGAAAGCAGTTCCTTGAGGTTTCCCACAACCCAAAGGCAATCTGGCAAACTCCTAGCTCTGAGAGCCCTCTGTTGGTTCAGACAAGCATCTTACTGAAAAGGTACCCAAGGACTTCTTCCCTACAATTTAATACTTATCAGCATTAAGAAAATATTGTCATCTTGATAAAGACAGTATCTCTAGGAGAGGCTGTGAAAGAGGTTTTGGGTTTAGTATACAGGGTTTTTTTTCTGATCAGAATCCCCTTCTTGATCAAGTTTGAGATTTATGCAGAACAGAAGAAAGAGCCTAATTAAATAGTGGCTCATAAACCTGTCTTAAAAACCAGAATCTAAAATTGTCACACATGCTTACATATTTTTAGTCTACATACAGTATAATCAGAACATGCTGTAGAGTTCTGTGCATCAATTCACTATTCTAACTTGGAACATTGTCACAAAACAGAATGGGGATATTTACAACTCCCTGCAAAGAAAACTACATTTTTGATGACTCAAGAGTCTTAGAATCAACATAAAATTCAACTTGTAAGAATTTAATAAAATAAAAGCAAGCACATTTTTAGACTGAGCTAAACTCAATCTCTTTAGATCAATCCTATTGGCAAAGCACACAAACTGCTTTTTAGAGAATTGAAAGCATCCTTGAATGCAGTTACCTCTGTTCTGGACTGCTGTTGGTAGGCTGAAGACCTGAAGGGACCTCTTCTGCAACCTCTGTATTCTCTTCTACTACATATTTACAAGAAGGATCCTGCGAGGTAGTCAATTTTCCTTCCTCACTTAAAAAACAAAACAAAAGCAAGAAGTTTTTTAATGTATTTAACTCTGAAGTTTCTTTCTAGGGAATTTCAGGTAACGGGAGAAAATTGAGACGGGTCCATATTTCACATGCAAATGGATTTTAAGTTATGATTGCAGAATGAAGATCAAGCACATGGCTCTAGACTTTACAAACACCTAATGATGAACTGGTGTTTACATCCATTAAAACTTGACTGGATAAAAGGGCAGGAAACACAGTGATTGCAAATAAGATAAGAAAGGAACAAAGGAATGTATGTGATGCCTGAAGTGACAGCAATCACAGTCACGATCCTTTGCTATACATACCAATAGGATTTCAACACTCTGAAGCCAGAAGTACGCAAAAATGGAAGAAAGTATAAAAGAAATTCAAGATTCCCTGAGAAACTGGCATTAATAAAGTCTGTCCATGAAACATATCAGCAAAATCATTAACTCATCACTATCTTACATATTAAACTCCCTAGTAACTCCACATTGAATACTATGTATGGTTTATGGGGTACAAAGACTGCAGCCCCATCTACTTCATGAACTTCCTCTTGTAGACAAAAATCAAACAAAGCTCAGTGAAAAAGCTGTACACTCACACTATGTAAGACAGTATCATGTAACCAGGCAGCCTCAAAAGTCATTAGCAAAGACCTGGTTTGCCTCTAAACCCAAACTTTTCTGCCTCTCTATTCCACCCTCTTCCACCTCAGTCACACCATTTTGAGCGAACTAAAATACAAATTTGAGCATATATACCTGCAAGAGATAGTTATAAAGCAGCTCTGAAGTAGACAAACATCAATCTTATACCTCTGTGGCAACAAATCTATTTATTCAAGAAGTGCCAACCTCCTCTGCTGGTTTTCTTCCTATTCTCACAGTTCTCCTTTCCATGGATCCTTTAAATTTCAATGAATCCTTCTCTTTTCTCTCCTTCTATCCTGCAGAGCCTGCAAAAATACTGTCTTTTGCATTGCAATCTCTCATCAAGTTTTCCCCATCTAATCTCCCCATCTCATTTGCCTTGATACTTTTTGCATTCCTTCCAAATAAAATACTTGTCGCCATCACCATCAGAAGTGGTGTCCTAGTTTTGTTTAGTTTTTGAAGAGGCAGTCTCTGCTAGCATTCTTCCTACTTATTCTCCACTGTGAACTAAGTTCAGAAATCACATTTTTCTCCTTTGCAGCTTTCCACAAATTAACTACTGTGCTTATAAATCCCTTCAACATTGACTTCAACACCATCAATTTTCTATTGACAGAAACTTAGATAAAGCTGAAGTCTGGAGGCATCCACTTTGAAAGGCAAACAGGCCAGAGTAGGACTTCCCCTCACTACTCTGTCCCTTAAGTTAGATCTTTTCCCAGCAATTTGGTTTAAAAAATGCCACTTGAGCACTGACTCATTATGAAGCTGCCATCTTTGAGCCCCCTTGTATGTTTCTTTGACATTTCCCTTCCCAATCAAGATCCCAGAGTCCCCATTACTAGAAGTTTTCAACATGCAATCAGACAGAGTGCCTGGTAATCTCATCTGGGCTCCCTTTCCCATAAAAGACTGGAACAGGTAAACTTTTAAGGTCCCTTCTGACTGGGGCAATTCTATGATATTGCCTCCCTTTGCACCTCTATGTCCTTTTAACTACAGTTCCAGGAGGTAATTCCATGAAGGTAGGCAGGAATTGTCACCAGATGCTGCCTCCTCATGTTAGTTTTTGCACTAGTATCACAAGTCACACAACTTAAAAGTCCATGTGAGCTAAACTAGTTTAAGGAGAAGTTTAAAGACACCATGGATAGCTAAATCAAATTTGTAAACATCTAAGAGTGAAGATCAAGTAAAAGCACTGTGCAAAAGACAGAACGAACTGGAGAGCAGATACATCATTTACTAAATCAGCAATGCACTATGGATGGCTTCATGTCACATTGATCTGCAGAGTTCCAACATTTCTCTGAAGTGCTGTGGTTCATTCCTCTGTCAATGCCATTTGTAACTGTGCAGTCACAAATTTTCCCTCCTCTGTGCTGAAAAACCATCAGAAGTTAAGTCACTCAGATAATCAAAAGGATGGAAGCAGGAGTGACAAAGCTGTTTGGTTTTCAAGGTCTGTTCATTTTGGATAGTGCAAGAATTATCTCCGACCACTAACAGGATGAAGTAAAATTCATTTAAACAACAGGCAACGTACGGAGTCACACTGGAAGAGTTTCTTAAACTGGATTCAACTCGGGGTTGGCTTTTTTAAGCAACTTCCAAGACCTACTGACAATTTCTTTTTAGTATTTAAAGCTAGAATAGGGACAGATACTAGGAAGTTATTCTAAAAGAATCAGGAGAGGGTTGCATGTCAAAATGCTCTAGCAGTGCATTCCAATTTGTGGACATCAGGGTGGAGACAGGGCACACCAGCTTCAATAAAGGCAGAATTTTTGCAGGTCAGACTGTTTGTAGTCTCTGTTTCCCTACATGGATATATGATACTAAATAAAATACACCTGATTAAATCTGAGATCACACTATATTAGTAGATGGGATGCAGTAGACAACACTGAAATGTACTTTATTCTCATAAAAGGATCACAATCCTGATATACAATATAGAATTTGACCCCATTGTAAGACACTTATTCCTGAATCTCTGTATCAGAAGATAGCAAAACTAAGAAGTTGTTTTTCCAGTTATTCCAGAATTCCATGTGCCACCTGTAGTCCAGAACAGATTTAACACCATCATGCATACCACCAACAGTGATCATCACCCCAAGTGTCTGATGAGCTACACTCAAGAGCAGTGCCTGGCTGGCCTTCAACTTCGGTCTTCCATCCTTCTGGATGAGAAGAATGAAATTCCAACCCGATTCTAAGAATTCTGTGCAAAATTTTAAAAGCTTAGTTTTGATGTGCAATGTTAAAAGAACTGTACATGAAAAATGCACAATAATGTGCATCAGGGACAAAAGCTGAGTCAGTCTTCTGCTAATAACCTTCCACTGAAACTCAGGCTCGATAACTAAAGTCACATGTTACGGTAACTAACTAGAAGTCAAATTTCAAAGGAATTACTTTGAAAGGTTTCTAGTTAAAGCCTCAGGAACTATCACTTCAAAAGAACTCTTTGATGACACAGTGTTCCATATTCATGGTGGGAAGACAATAAACGGGCATTCTCACCTTTTGAAAACGGCAGTTTCAGTTTTAGCATCTACAGTTAGGCTCAGTGTCTCCTTCATGCTGCCATTCATGACTGTCTCAGTTACCTTGTCTGCATTTTCCACATCATCCTCTCCATCTGAGCTGGCCTCCATAGCAACACTTCCTGGGGCTACAAGTAGAAATAGAAGCAATTTAGTACATGGCTGGTTATGTTTCTATTTCATGTGCAAGCACATAAGCCAATATAACAAGAAAAGTATTTCTGCAGTTTTGCACTCTTCTTAAATTCTTTCTTAAAGAGAATGTCACCTTCTTTCAAGTGCCACATATAGAGAGAATGAGTATTACTTACAGATGGCTTAAGAAAAAGCCACACTCTGTAACTTTTTCTTTCATTTTGACTGACAATGGTTACTGCAACAGTTTTGCCTAAACAAGCCTTAGTAGGATTACAGTGATGAATTATTTTTCTGTACAGTCAAATTCATGACAAGTCTACACAGCACAAATTTTACTCTATGTTTCCAAGTACTGACAAATCTTTGGGATGTCCAGTCTGTCTGGACTTCTCACCTGTACTTCTTGCCCTTTCTGGTAATAATAGATACAAAAAAAGCTCATTAAAATATGTTTGTTCTTTTAACCAGTTCATACATATAGAACAAACAATTAGTGCATGCATAGTGAAGGTGGCATGAGCAGGAAGGAGAAATTCAAACACGTTGAGGCTACTGGCCTATTGCCACACAGGACAAGACTGGAGGCTACCATTCTTTTTGGGCATCAGCTCAGCTAAATGCTGACACAGGTGAGAGGATTCTCTAACAGAACACACTTTGTTTCTTTGTAATGCTTTTCTGTTCATAATATGCAGATCTTTTAGAGGTAACAGCAACACTGGCTCTTGTTTTAAATTGGAAACTGTTTTAAATAGTTCAGAAATTCTTTGACAAATCATGCTTTTTATTCAGCAGAACAGTAGCAGAGCCAGAGAAAAGTCTCTGGAAACCTAAAAGCTTAAAGTTCAGGGAGGTTTTTCGGATGTACAACTCCTACAATCAAGCCATTTGCATTTGGGAATGCAGTTTACTTACTCTCTAGCTGTGTTGCAAGAGTAGCTGCATTTGCACTCAAGGGATCACCTGGATCTGTGTTTGTTTCCATTTCCACAGGAGAATTACTTCTTAAGGAGTCTTTTGAGCTTCAAGTAGAGTAAAAAAACTTTAGAAACATTTCTGAATAACAAAATGAAGTGTTCTTAAAATAGTATTAGTTCTCTATGAAAGCTGTAAGGCCTAGAACTATACTGAAACTGAATTACATCAAGTTTGTTTCTAAGAGTCCTGGAAAGATGTGCTAAATAGAAATTTAGTAATGCAAAATGCACCAGAACTGAGCTGAGGGCGTTTGATGGTCATTTTATTTTTACTTGATTTTGTTACATTACAAGTAGTAGTGGACATGTCCCTGGTAAGTAAGGCATACAGGTATCACCAGCTCCTTGCACTGTTTCCAAATATTTTTAACTGTTTTGCTAAATGCATTTTTCCAACTTGCTAGTTCTCTGTTGAGACTTGCCAGTGCAGTCATGAACCACTACAAAAGTGATTTCACTACTTAATTTTATATACAGTATAGCTACAAGTTTCTCATTCTAAAGGAACTCAGATGACAAGACGTGGCCACTTGAAAAAGTTCTCACCATTTACAGAACGTCTTTTCTACCTAGTAATGTGGCAACTTCCAAGTCTTAATTTTCTAGGCCCTTAATTTGATTATCAATTTACTTGCCTCAGTCATGAAACAACACTGTTTTATGTTGGAAAAAAAATCATACTTTTATATCTGAGCTATTTTAATACCCAGACAGAAAGTCAAAAGCCAAATGTATAAAAGTAAAGTCTTCTAATATGAGAAGGAATCAGTTCTTGATTGCCAATATTTGGCAACTCGAAATTTACATCTATTCGATTAGATACATACCCAAGACTTCAGTAGAGTGTAGAGTACAATCCAAAAAACAAACAGCATTATCAAATCATGCAAAACTACTTAACCTAGTTATCACAGCTGCATAACTATAAGAACTTCAAAAAAAACCAAAACACTAGTACCCACTCATCCTGGAAAGGGAGATCATACAGACACACGGGGCTCTTCAGACACTTTACATACACCAGCAACACAGCTTGTGTAGAGACAGACACCCCAAGAAAACCAACCTCACCCTGAATAAGTGCCATTCTTACCTTAAAGGGGATGTGAAGTCAGAAAAGGAAGCCCAGCCAGTTTCTTTAGCTGGCACAGGTGCCTCAGTACTCCATACAGCAGAGCCAACTGAATCCAGACTGGCACCATGTGCAGTCTCCATGGGTACATCGAAGTTCGCTGACCAGTTAGGTGCTGAAAAACCAGCAGGAAGTTCATTAGGAACAAATTCCAATAAAGATCATGAGTGCACATATGCCTAACACACTGATTCTCTCTATGTACATTCCATGAAGAGAAGCAAAGGTCACAACTAGACTTCAAAGCACATGCAGAAAAATCCTGTACATCCTGTTAAAAAATGAATGTATTTCCTAAAAGGAAAATTCTGCTAGTAAGGCAGAATTTTAAGATCAGTAACTCAGAGTACTCCGCTAAAAAAAAAAATAAAGTTTATCTGAAGAACTAAGCTAATAAAACACATTAAATCACAAATACAATTCCACTTTACTCTTTAAATTAACCTCAATATTTGTTACCATTTTTCAAACTAATTTCTATAATAATGAAAATCTTAAGAGTTTTCATACCTTTTTCAATTTTGTCAAACAGTTTCTCATGCACTAACATCACTGCTAGGTTTCAGAAAAGTTTAAGGCTTTTTACAACTTAAAATATTTATTGATATTTTAAATTTGGGAGCAACTGTGAATAGCATGTAATTTAGGATAGGTCAATTCAAAATACTTCACCTACCCAAGGGAAACATGTTTTTCATTAACACTTACATACAAAAAAACAGGCTGAAAAGGAAGCTCTGACTAGCAATTAGAAATTCCAACCCAGGCAGATATGGGAGGAGACCCACATGGATCAAAACTTGTTTGACACACAGATGCCAACGACACCAATCTGACAAAAGAAAAGAAAACCCTTAACTTTTCCTTCTATTTTAATTCAATTCCTTACAGTCTAGATAAACACAGGGCTTTTACCTACAGACATTGTCAGTTTAACAAAAGCCAGTTTAGTCTGACTTGAATGTGAAAACTTTTCAATCTATTACATCAGTTAAGATTCCACATAGGAGTCTCCTGATGTGTATCTTTCATTCACATTTGAAACCAGAACAATGCAAGTTCACTTAGCTTCTGTAGGAAGTCTTCTAAAAGAGCATTGTTAGGCAAAAAGCTGGTCTGAAAGGCATCCAGTAAAAATACCATCTTTTGGGTTTGGATATTAACATACTAGGTTTCTGTAGGCACTCAATATCTACAAATGAGTACACTTAATCCTTCCCTTTCCAATTATCCTTTTTTTAACTCTTGAAGAGTAAAAACATGAATTTTAGAGAGAATAAGTAACTTAAGACATGTAAGGAATTCAAACTTCACAATACGTGCATGCTCTGAGGCAAGAGGGAAAGACTACTTTAAGATAGTTGGAATAAAAGCAGTAAACAAGGAAACTCCTAAAAATCAGGTTGCTAGATCTAACAATAGTCCTATAACCCAAAGCAACAGGGAAAAAAGCCACATACGTTCATTTAGGTCTACTTCCATTTTGTCCTCCGTATTGGCGTGGGATTCAAACAAGTCTTGTTTAGTTCCATCCTCTTCTTCAGAATCTGTACTTTCTTCACTGTCTGTACTGCCCGAACTTCAAATACAAAGAGAGAGTTTACATTCTGTTTTTAGTATAACACCCTGGGCACAATGAAATACTGCAGAGTTTCAGGCTACAGAGAATTACAATTATTTCTGACAGATTACTTGAGGTATAATTTTAGCCATTAGTATGCCCCTCATTTCTCTCAAAAAACCTCAAGGTTTAAGATTTTTCACTTGATCACATAAAGAGGCTTTCAGTAGATATCGAGGGTAGCTGCATAGCCCTAAGTTTTGGGGACTGGATGCTCCTTCCACTCGATGCATTTTCCTATGCTCACAGCCACACTGGTAACTGTAGTGAGGACAGCAAGGTCTACAGAGGTGTGGAGTTGGGCTGCCTTGTCCAAGACAAGGATGGCTGGGCCAGTTTAAAAGAGGGAAAGAATACACAGCAGGGAAAAAACCAAAATCAGTAAGCTACGAAAGCCAAAGTGCATCTTCTGCAAATTATGGCTAGAAAACAAAGCACTAGAGCCACATCTCCACTCATTTCTCCATAGAATGGAAATACCTGATTATGCTGGACAGTCTGTACTAACAGACAGACTGAACCAGAGGACAGGTGCATCACTGCAGGCTCACTATACTGCTATTTGGATGAGAAAAACACTGCTCACCTGGAACGCCTCTGGGACTCAGGTGCCAATGCAATATGTTTTTCTTCCCAAATGTCTTCTTCATCAGAGCCACCATCATCAAACTGCTGTATCCGCTCCTTACAGCATGCCTCAAACAAGGCTATATTGCCCTAAATACAGCAAAAGTATAAAATCCATATCACATTAGTAAACATCTTGAAAATACAGACTGTTCTGAAGAGAATCTTAAGCATTTCTCTTTAAGCAGCAGAAAACCAGAATGTCTTAACTTAAAGCTTGTCAAGAAAATATGCAGTACTGCTTGTTTTACTTGGCTACTAACAAGCTGAGGGAACCAAAGTACACTTAGGAGCTTCCATCATGTTTAAAAATGGGATGTGGGAGTGACCCCAAAGAGCTTTCCAGATAACCAGAGCACAATGTACTCCCGCTTTATTTTCTGTAGTGGGGGGGTCATTTTAGCTCAACCAACAAATAATATCAAGGTTCAGAGACTCTGTTCTTACTTTCCTGTCAGTACAATCTCACTGAAGTTTTAAATAGCTTCTCATCATAAAACACAAGTGTGCAACATGCACAAATCAGATCTAAGACCAATCTTAAAACTGCTATACAAATTTGAAGCAATTCTGCTTAATACTGATCAGAAAGAACAATAGTAGTATCTTCCAATTAGCAAATCTCATGATATGGGAATAAGGTAGGGTAATTATTTTCCAGTGATTTCCACATAAAAGGAGTAAATATAACCACTGCCAAAATTTTGAGGTCATGCCAAAGTTTGTAAGACATTAATTTTTCTGATAATATGGAACACATACTTACACTTTCATTTGTATTGAGGGTAAAGTTGATGTCCGAAACCCGATCAAAAGAAATGCTGCAAGAAAAAAAGAAAATGTACTCAATAAAACAAAATTCTCTATTGTGACATGAAGACATTTAATTTCTCTTTTCTTTTTTTCCAATAATCTAAAAATAGAAGATAAAAGACAAAGTAGTCTCCAAGACAAAACAGTCAAAATTACATTCTGAGGAGGCCTGGCATTCCTGTGATTTTTCTAACTGTTAAATATTTTAAACAAAACCACACAACATTGCCATCTACAGTTAGGTGTAAAGATGCAATAAGCCTAAACAAGTATAACTCAAATTATACACCCAAATCTCAAATACTGTACTGCTATGCACTGGAAAAAACACAGGCCTACAGAATGCCTAACCTGACTATGGTCTACCATGATACAGCTCAAAAACCTGCAAATATGTGCATTTGCAGTTCTTATATATTTT
Source organism: Drymodes brunneopygia (assembly GCA_013400955.1). Classification (NCBI taxonomy): domain Eukaryota; kingdom Metazoa; phylum Chordata; class Aves; order Passeriformes; family Petroicidae; genus Drymodes; species Drymodes brunneopygia. The sequence goes on from VZTZ01014045.1 coordinate 13,977, forward strand.
AACTATTTAACCCTTCTATCAAAGGACCTTTTCAACAGGAAGGGATAAAATGGAAAATAATATCAAATCCTGTTTCTTAACATAAGAACCCCACAAATATTTTTTTAACCAATCATTGAAATAATTTCCCAAAATAACATTACATATTAGGCTTGACACATCTTTATGTATCAGAAGAGTTCATATATTCTTTGTCTAGTCATGAGTGCATTCAGCAGAGCACACACTACTCCTCTAATATTCACTGCATTATGAAGTAAGGAAAAAGGTAAGTGGTCTAAAGAAACCTAAGTTGCAAGTGTGACTGTTATTACTGTGCAAGCCACCATCTGAATCACTGTACAATGCTATGCAGGTAACTTAGAGTGTAACTGATTCTTGCACAGAAAGCCTAACTTCAAAGTAATTTCACCTACAGGTTAATTCAATTCATGACTACATCATCAGTGTACCTGTCACAAATCTTGAAATCTCTTTACATAAGTAGTCATCTTCTTCCTACCAAGACAACAGACTTCCAAAGGCATGAACTTAAAGGAATTCTAACTCCTATCCTTGCCAAAATCCACTTGCTTCTAAGAAAGTTAAGGAGTATCCTGTGTTACCTCCTCTATCATTACATCCTAATCTCAGCAGGTTCTGTGGTGTAAAAAGCCAGCAATGCTTCTTGGATGGAAGATACAAGCTTCAGTCAGACACCACTACTAAACATGCCTTATAGAAGACCACTGAGATTATTATAAAAATACCCTTCTAAAAACCATCCTGAAGTAATGCTTTTTATTCCTGCCCGCATGTTCTGGCATCCCAAGCCACAAAATCTTATAAAAACCAGGATCAGTTCTACTATCAGCAAAAACCCCCATTCTCCCCTTTTCCCTTTATTGTATCACTTTGCTTATAAAGAAAGATACTAGCTTTTGTGAGGGGTGTTTTTTGTTGTGTGATGGTTTTTGTTTAGTTTGGGGGTTTTTAACCTGACCAAGACTGTTCTCATCTCCTCATCTTTCACCTAAGACTATTTGTAGAAGTAAGTCTTAACTGCCTCAAACTTATAAACAAAGGTAGATTTTACAATGTCCTTCCTTACTGTTCCCTACAGAAAAGTACACTCAGAGACATGTTCCTGTCATCTTTTCCAGGAAAACTTTGAAGTAAAGCTATTCATCTGGTCATCAGCAGGGGAAAAAACCCACTTTGAGAGAAAGTGAAAGTGACGCAAACAATATCAGGTCAACAGAGAGCCATAGCTCGCTGTTAAAAAGACTCGTTACAAAGCAGAGCTATAATTCAGTTTTTTATCCACAAGCACAGCATTCTCAACATTGGCACAACCAGGAGATGAGAAAAATAAGAGAAGCTGTTCAGGGAGGCTTCTATCAATGCACACAGATGGCACAAAAAGACAGCACTGATTGGTAACTGCTTCACATCAGTAAATCCTTGTACTTATCAGCAAAACCACAAGCAAAAACACAGTAAGAAAGAAAACTCACAAGACTATAGCCAAATTCAGAGTAATGTTATACTCACTTGCCAATGTCATCTTGATCAGCAAACTTCTCATCGTTGAAGCCAAACTGGTCAATAAAATTGGACGTCATTTGTTGCATCTGATAATCAGAAAAGGCCTGGCAACCCCAGGACCAACGACAGTGATATAATGATTCTACTAATACTCTAAAATCTATTTGCCCATTTTGGTTCAAAGAAATAAAAGTCTATCTAAACTAAACATAAAAAGACAGGAAAAGGATTTGTCTTAACCTCTGAATTTTGAAAGGTAGCATCAACTACAACCCTACTTGCATTAACTGACTTGAAAGCCAATCTAACAGCTTTCAAAAAGAAGTTAAATCTGTAGTTTAATCACATTAACCAGCACCTTTCCAAATGCACCCCAAAGAAACAGAGAAACAACACTATATAAAAGAAAAAGCTGTCTTTGCTCAAAACAACATGAACTTATAAATAGTAAGACCCAGAAAAGTAAACTACATATAGATACTAAAGCACAGCTGCATATTTATTATGCAGATACCAGTAGCAAAAACAGTCTCGGGCACACACATCAGCAGTATCTATTAGATATCTAAAAGAATTAAACCACTGATCATTTTACATCTCAGTGCAGCGTCACTGATACAGCTGTGCTGTTTTTTTAAATAAAGATACCAGTGTCAACTGCCAGCAGATGGGTATATACACTAAGGTACATGTGGGCATCATCTATCCATAACAACAGCTTTTGTCTCTTATTTCCCAGGACTATAATTAAATTATAAATTACTACACATCCTCTAGGGACTCTTAATAACAGTATTTCCATGTGTAAAGTCAGCCAACACTAAGATATTCTAAGAAATAAAATTGTCATGTCACGTCAATTCTCTTGGTTTCTTGCCCAGGTAGCTGAAGGGACATAGTATGGTGGTAAAGTTGAACAAAGTGAATATGGAAAGAAAACAAAAGAACGATCAAAAAACCCCAAGTTTAGATTAAGGCATTATGAAAACTGAAGAAAACAGAAAATACATATAAAAGGAGGAGGTATACAGCAAGACAAACTCGAAAGAGGCAGCACTGGACCATCTGCATTTCTCCAGATTAACTACCTGGAACTGCTGGGATTGCCTAGGCACAGCAGGTCACTAAGGGGATGCATGAAAAGCACAGAGATATTAGAAGATCTTACTTTCTCACTAAAGCTGCTACAGATAGCACCCAACTTATCAAGTTTTTGTACAGGTGCACCTTACAGGTACAAAAGTACTTAATCAAATAAAAATGCATCAGATTCTTTAAGCTTGAGCCACCACCCACAATTCAAACTTAGACAAGTGATTATTTATTATAAAAACTATAGAAAATGCATAAAATACCAAAGCCAGTATTAGACTAAGTAGTTATTACACAGCTGTTAGTGTGATCTGACAGATTTTGGTTAGTAACCCAGACAAACAATGCCATCTAAAGCATCTGATTCCATCTAAGTGATCTACTGGCAATCTTGTGCCACAAGGCTCCCACTTATACTACCAGCAAAAGAATTCAAAAAGATGCTTATGAGTCTGGTAAGACACAGTTGTGTGCATGTACACAAGCCTAGATTTTAATTAAAGCTTTCTAAATTTGTATTTGCTTGTCAGAGAAAATAAAAGTTCCACTGCTTTTTAAAAAATATCCTTATTTACTTTTATGGAAAGAGTAACTTAAGATGTTAAAATAATTCAACTCACCTGCTGCAAAGAAGAATCCTGTGAGAAGCCAGTTTCTTTAAAATCTATTTCATCATCACTGGAAGAATGAATGTGGCACGTAGTAACCTATACAAAGAAATTG
>VZTZ01014045.1:17551-27863 GCA_013400955.1 Drymodes brunneopygia
TCCCCCCCCCACCCCCAGGAGGCACTGGAAGGTCACCCCTGGGGTGGAGTCTGCAGTAGTCTGCCCCAGAAGGGGGCTGGGTCTCCTAGGGGTTGGCTGCCCTTTCCCCATTTGTCCTGCCACGTGCCCATCTCCTGTCCATCATCCTTAGTTTCTAGATTGTTCTCTGTTAGTCGGTTGATGAATGATTTGTACCCCTGCCTGTATTCCCTTCTCCTCCCCTTTCCCTTCCCAGTTGGTCCTCATCCCCTTGTCCCTCCCTTGTTCCCCCCCCCGGGCTTGCATGTTATTGGTTCGTGTCCCCTAAATAAAAGTCTGGTGCTACAGGAGCTCCGGGTCCTTAGAGCCCGGATGCCCAGAGTACTATCTACCTCGGGATACAGTGTCTCCATTATTCCTGGGCTAAGGATCCCTCCCTGAATACCCCAGCTACACAGAAACAGTGTCTATCCAACAGGGAGGCACAGCCTGTGGAAAGGGACGGAAGGGCCCGACAACAGTGAACCTGGGCCTGCATAGGTCAGAGACACTCATTTGTAGCTGCTGCTAGGTTGCTGCCCAAGACCCTGGGGGGCAGCTGTTCAGCCCTCGCCAGCGGCAACGCTACAGCTGCTGACAAAAAGGAACTGTCCAAGTAAAGAGGCAGCAATTTTCATACCTTACCCATCACTACTTACCAGATCCACAGTATTCCTCTTGTTGGTTTCTCCTAAAGAACTTGTGCAGAATGTTTCCCATCGCTCTCTGACCTCCTCTGGAAGCTCTAGCCCAGGAAACAAAAAAACCAAACCAATTAGAAACTACTAACAATGCAGCATCACTTAGTTTTCAAGTATTTGCTACCAAAAATATTGGTAAGAATATATACATTCTCCTAAATCCATACATGTAACTCCATCTAGCAAACAAGTCCAAATTAAGCAGGTCAGCATCTCTTTGCATCTGTTCCTGGTAGCTTTAACACTGTTGGAAATGGAAATTCTTAAGCATTTGTTTAAGGATGGCTGCTTTAAACTGAATGCTTCAGAAGTAATCCAGTTATTTTCTTCTTGAATCCAACAGCTGCTGCCTAATTTAAATTTGCTTAATTTCCTCAGCACTTCATAACGAAAGCCCTGAAGACAAAAGTTAAGACCATGAATGAATACCTTTGATGAGCTGCTGGACAAGTGTGCTGTTTGGCCCCTTATCTGTACTGTGCACAATGCAGTTTGCTATCCTTGTCAGGTGACCCATGTAGCCATGCCTTCTTCCTCCTTCAGCCCTGCAAGAGACAGAGTTCAACTGCTGCACTCAAAGCAACTCTAACACCATATGTTGTTAGAAAACATTGACAGAGTCAAGTTGTTACACAAGACAAAGAAGGGGGTTCTTAAGGTAGAGTTGTATCCTAAAAACACAGGTTCATAAAAGTACTAAAGAACTTAAGTTATTAACTGGTCTGACTTCATTGAGCCAGTTTAGGAGACTGAACAAGCACATTAAGCACTAAGAAGGACATACAAGTGTTTGTACTGCTTTTGTGTGTGTACAGAAAGCAAAACGCACAGCATTAGCAAAATAATGACAGAATTAGCAACAGATTCATCGTTTTTAGGAAATTTCTGTTGCTGAGAGTATTTTGCAAAACCCCAAAACAACAAATATTCCCTCAGAGCTTTCAGCTCATAATGAAAAGGGAAAAGCATTCTCAAGTATGCTTTAGTATTTCAGGGCTTCTCAGCCCTACATTTAGCATATCCATTTAAGTTAGGGTCATTGCTTTCCTGAAATTTAGGAACGACATTTACATGCTTATCAAAGCTAAAATTACAAGGCCATTTAAATATTTCACACAGAACTGCTGTGCAGAAACAGGAATTACCAGATGTTAGAGTAGTGCTCTGAACACCTACTGTCAGTTGGAACCATTCTAAATCTGACCAAATGGAAATCATGAGAGGTCCAACTTGAACAAATTCTCTAGCATTTAGCTGAAAGCCAACCAAACTTTTGCTGCATCAATTTAAGGTTTTGTGTTTTAAACGAAAACCAAGAAAGACCCCCTCACCCAGCTAGGTTTCCCCCAAGACTGAAATCTTTGTAAAGTGCCAGCAACTCATAAAGTAACTCATGTTATACAAACACTGATCACATGATTTTATTTTCCACCATCATCATCTAACATACAAGGTAACTGAAATTATGTTATGTCTATGCAAGCTATCATGAATAAACCACCACACTATTTACAGGTTGCTTAGGTAACAAGCACATTCAAACAAGCAGCACATGATGATAACAAAGGTTACAGTTTCTAATAGAGGATATGACACAGAGTGCTCCTATTTGACAAACCAGTCTGACTTGTCATTGCTTAACCAGAAAGTCTGGAATACAAGTCTATCTTCTGTAAGCAAATGCTTATTATCCCCAGCAAAACAAGCAACCTCTACTATGTCAGATTTTTACCAGTGGAAGGCAGTCACCCTTAACCTTCTAGACCTGCTTGAAGTAACATTAAGTGATAGAATACAGAACGACTAAAAAACCACCCATTTCCTGAAACAGCTAAGCTAAAAGTACCCTCAAAAGATTTATCTTTTACAGTTGGAGCCATACCTATACAAAATTGGATAAAGGAGTGAATTAATTACAAGTCTGTTTCCAGATAAAAGCACAACCTAAGGTCTGAAATACTATTTTCTTCATTAGTACTCCCAAATATCAAACTAAATATTTAATTAAATCATTCATATGGTAAGCACTGGATCAAGAACAGTCTTATTCAAGTAAAACTTAAGTTTCAGGTTGGAGTTCCAGAGAAAATTTTTCATATTTTTCTCCTGTGAGAATCTAATTGCCAGTAAAGTTGGCTATTCTCTATATATTGATATAAAATGGAAGAAATTCAGAAGAGCTTGTTTTCTACAGTTAAATTTAGCACCTTCCTTTTTTTATTACTCACCCTCTTCACCATCCTTATTTCCAGGTCAGTTACATTAGTCATATACTTACTATCTGATTGACTTAAGACAGGAACAGGAATGTTTTGGGGAGTGGAACTTTCTTTTTCCATCAAACCAGTAGCACTACCCCAGCTAGTTAATTCAGTATTTTGACAGGTCAGAACTAACATTTACTTTTCAGTATCTCCTGAGCTAAAATTATGCATGGGCCTTCAGAGAACTTTTTACCACCTCAGGTGATGACTGAAGATTTTTTTTCCTGCTACAAAAACTGTTTCAGGCAATGTTAGCTACTTGAAGCTTACATCCTTTCAAACACATAATTTTAGAAGGTATTCTACTGCTGAGGAATTGGCTTTTACTATTTCGGAGTCTGATGCTCTCCAGTATGTGATATGGTTTGATGTGTTCACAATTCTCAAGTGCTTACTGGGGAGAAGTATCTCCTGTCCTCTCAAAACTTACAGTATGTTTCTGTACTCTGACATGGGTAAACTTTAAAGATCATAGTAAATCTTAGACATGGCAAGAATGACAACTCTTGTGCTCTCAAATAGTAACAGGAAAAAGAATCAGAATGCTACCAAAAAGTACAAGAGAAAGCTTTAACCCAAATATTAACATACAAGATTTTAAAACTGGCTAGATCACTTCTGAATTGGTTATACATTCATTTCACAACTCAAGTCTTATTTAGACAATTGCAGGGGATGAGAAAACTAATTACTCACTGTTTCTTCTCATTCATCTCCCACGCTTCAAGTATTCTTTCTATTAATTGGCACTTAAGGAAGAGCTGTCAAAAAAGCAAAATATGCTTAGTAGCAGTAAAGTGGAACACTATTTATGCACTTCACAGTTGATACTAAAGTCTGCAAGATGATTAATTTCAGGTTCAGGATACATACTTTATCATTTTTGTCATTAAAGGGTTCAAAGTATGGAAGCATTAGTCAGATGACAACTTAAAAGCTCAACCTGTATTAATTCTACTCCTCTAACTGCTGAGTTGTAGTAGCATAAAGCTACAGAAATAGCAATTTCAAGTCATAAAAATAGGAAAACTTCAAATAAAAGAAATACTTGCAGCTCTTCACCATGTTCATTTTGGAGCAACAAAAAAACTACTCCATGGCAGTTTCAGGTTTGCAACCCTGAACCAACATTTTAAATAAAACCAGAAAGACATTCTTTTTCATTCTATACATTAAGTAAAACTGGGGTGTATTTTATGTAATATTAACTGCATGGAAACAGGACAATTCAAGAGACTCACAAAATACAACTTACATGTTTCAGTAAGAGATTGTCCCCAGTGGAATCCTGATCTGTAATTGTGCCATTTTCTGTGTTTTCAAGAGGACTTGCAAGAATCAATGCAATACAGATTTCTACTTGAGTATGCAAAAAGTTATTCCATGTATACTTAAAAAACATGTCCTGAAAAACAAATTCACCGAGGTTTACATAAACCAAGATCTTTTCATTAAATATAACCAACAGTCTCACTCACCTAACCATTTGAATGATTACACCTGAAGAAATTCTTTAAGTTTTACACTAAGTATTATTGTGCAAGAGAAAATCTGTCACCCACAAAACCAGTAATTCTTGTGCTTGCCATTATCTGAACGCAAGGAATACTATACTGGATCAGAACAAGAATGCAACTGTAAGTGGATTTACTGAAGGGGTCACCAGTAAAGCACTTTCAGACTATGAAGATGGGAAGAAGCAATGCTCCCCACTTATATTCCTTCTGCCAGCTGCAGCCCAGAAAGTCTAAGAGTCAGAAGCCTTATTTATGACTTTTGAAGTCCTTGACTTTGAGTTCATTTGACCTTTCTGGTATCTATAATACCCTTTTATAAATGTGCTCCTCACTTTAGTGTGATTCCTTACGAAATTTAGCTACTTATTTCAAACCTATCATCCACTAGTTTTATCTTCCTACTACAGAAAGCTATTCCAGATAATCTAGAAGTAGTTTAAGATTAGTAACAAAGCACAAGACAAATACTGAGGTTGAGATACAATGAACAGCATCCATTTAGTCAAGTTCCTGCTTCTGCCCATTTTTTCTCTTAAGTACAGGAAAGATTTTTTTCAAGCCTAGTTATTTTAGGCTACTCACTGCAAAATTCAAATGACTGCTGTCACTGGTAAAATGTAATGAGTTCTGGAAATATGTGCAGTGATTGGAACAGTATTGAACAATTATAGTCTCATTCAAAGTACAGCTAAAGGTCTTCAATCTACCTTCAGTCATCCTTAACTAATGACAATCTCCCATAACTTTTCCTAAGTCAAGTCTGCACAGTAAAACATGTGCTGCATGAAGCACTGATGTTTCCATGGCTACAATTACTTTTTTCCTTATGTAAAACCAGCAACAGAAAGGTGTGTTCAAACCTCACTGAACTTAGTTTACAAAATAATCTATTTACAAGAACATGCAAGTATTCATAGTGCATATGTTCTCTTATACAACGGATCTAGGAGAAACTTAGCTGACTTCACCATAGCTGATTTGTATAGAAGGTAGTACCTATCTGCAACCACAATTGTGAAGACAATTTGAGATGAAAACATTTCATTCATACTGTGTAAGTCACAGGAAAAAGGGATTTTGGACTAAAATCAGGGAAGAAAATGTATTTACACTTTAAACTTGGAACTGCCAACTTAGAAGTTTACATACTGTTATTCAGAAACGAGCTTAAATTCTACATGATTTGCTAGTTATTTTTTAATCAACCAACATTCGGGTTTCTTGAGTGAACCTAAAAACAAAGAACACATCTGCTATATTGGAAGTGTGAGGTAGGAAGTACTCAAAGTACATGCTCACATTAGCAAAGAGCAATGAGTTAGGTAACTGAATTTGTTGTACACCGCCTTGCTTTAAGGTTTGAGGGAGTACAAGCTACCAAGAACAACTGCTCCTTTAAAGGACACTGCTAAAATACCATTTTGTAGGCCATACATTAAGTGTGGAAAAAGGGCTCTGAGGGAATAACGTAGGAAAAAAATGAAAATAGCAATGACGCTTTGAACATGGCTGAAAACTTGAGAGCATTCAGTTGAAAATAAGCTTAATAAGAAAATCACTTCATGTATTTATGAAGGTGTAGCAAATAAGAACCATTCGAGTCAGAGGAAAACACTGACCTCAGACACATTGATTAACAGTAAAATCCAGTATTAAAAGTTCTTAAACCAAGCAATAGACATCACAATGCAAAGGTGCTAAAAAGTTAGGCTGGAAAATTATCTGCAGTGTCAGAAAAAGCAGACAAGATCTTAACAGCAATCCATAAAAATAAAGAAGATAGCATAAAGTTCTTACCAGTATTACTCCTATGCTGTTAAGCTCTATAAGCTCCTGATTGACACTGCTTGTATTCATCTGTAAAAGGCTAGATATTAATCTAATCACATTTAAACGTGTGTTTCCCACAGGTGGATCCAGTACACCCCAGGTTGTCCTCATGACACTTTTCTGAAAAAGAAAAAAGTTTAACTCATAAACCCATTACAGTATCTTTTAAAAAAATCAGCTTATCATTACTACATACAATGACTGAGTAGATTTAGTCCTTGAGCACCTGTCTTACCTTCATCCAGTAAAAAAACCCTATTTTTAATTCCAAATACTGTAGCTTGTTTTAATTCCACAGACATGAAGCACTAAAACCAGTCACACGAAAGCAACAACTCTATGAACAATGACTGCTAACTACAGACAGGATCCCAAAATCGATGAAGTCTACTCAACCTTGAAAGGAATTGGGAGATAGTTCCTCAGAAATTATTCTCACTCATTACTCCAGATACATTCTACATTACTACAATATACACAAAACAGCTAGGTGGACAGTCTAAATACATTATAATGCCTCAGCAACCATAACTTCATATACTTAAAAACAATTTCATATTCATTTCTCTGTTAAAATCTGCAGCCCCCAGTTCAGGATGCAGTGCTCCAGCTGAAATTCTGCCAGTGAAAATGTGAGTAGGAAATACAAATGGATCACAGGTAAATCCCCTGTTTATATGTTTTTTTTTATCTTTTGCAAGAGGATGACATAGGTAAGTTGCTTAAATCAGTTAAAAAGCCTAAGGAATTTAACATGCCTAGAGTGCAGGATGTGTCATGGAGCTGGTCTGCTTGAGTCCTGGGAAATCATGTGGGCCACTCCAAAGTTCCAAACAACTGCAGCATCTATAGCCCATGTTTTCTACCCAGACTGGATTTCCAAGCAGAAAATAGAACCTCCTTTGAGAATATATAGCAAAACTCTTTTCCTTGCTTTCAAAAAGAAGTATTTGCTCCAAGGTTATTTTGTAATTAAACAAAGTTTGTGCTGGAAAAGCACAAAACATTGCTGTTCATTATAACTCTTTGCCTGAGCCAAGCTCACAACAGGCTAGGAAGTAGCCTGGGCACTTGCCTGGAAGTTGTCAGACTGGGTTTTGTTTGTTATTATAATCTGCCTAAAACAGACATCTGGTGAGTCTTGCTTCAATTAATTTGGTAACACAAGATTTCACTTACTTTTGGAGGCTCAAGTAGGAGCTCATGGAAGGATGAAAGTCGTGCTTTTATGGCTTCTAAAACACTTTTGTTGACAGAGTATGTGGAATTGCTCATGCCTGGAGGACAGATCTCTATATGGCCTTCAAATCTAAAACGCACATAAGCAAAATGTGATAATTAGTACCAAAACTAATAGTAAAACATCTGAGGTATGTAAAAGTTCTGAAAGGATGGAAAAATAATGAAGAGGCAAAAAATGCAAAACCACAGGGGTTACATACACATAAAAATTAAGTATGGCATAAAGGTTGAATAAGAGATTTTCCCAAACACTAGCCCCAGTATTTCTAGGTTTATTGTACTTGAAATCCTCAAAAGAGTTTTGAGATTAAAAACTACCTTTTTATTTGCTTTACTGAAGCAGATAAAGAGCCTCATTTAAGCTCTTTAGGTCAAACAATGTAAGCTGAATGTACCAGAGAGATCTGTTCAGCAGTTTCTCCAAATGCAGTTGCAATAATATTACAAATAAGTTTTTAAAAGTCAGTGTTCAGTCACTGACTATACATCTTTACTCCATTCCTTGTAACCAAAAACAAAGTGATGAAATGTAGTTAGTCTGAACTATCAGCTGGTACTTACACTAGCTTCTAGAAAAAGCTGCAGAAAGACCAGTCATTTGGTGAAAGTGTAGTAATGCCAACCACAATCACTTGATTTGCATTTTTACTCTTTCAGCTACAACAGGCCACAGGAATGGTTTGGTCACAAGTACAAGGAAGGTATTTGCTACTGCAAGCATAAACTAAGTGAAATAACACTTACGTCTGTCGTCTTGTCTCAAGTAAGGTCAGTAGGATTTGGATTGCACTGACTATTGCAGATTCATTTTTTTCTTTATGAAAAATATTAGACAGAAGCTGCTCTATGATTTCTTGTCTGAAAAGAAAAGCATTGGCATCAGATGACAGCGCTTCAGGATACAGCTGCTAGCAGAAGTAATTACCATTTGCCCACATAAAAAAAGGGAGAAAGGAATACAAGAGAATCTTTTCTAGCAGAAGATATACTTAGATTAACTTAAAACAAGTAATGGGACACATCCAAAGTGCCCCATATTTAGTCTGCACAGTATCAAGCTAACCTTCACATGTAAGATTCCATTCAATTGGGCAGCACAGGAAATACTCAAGGAGACAACTGCTCTCCCACATTCCCCACTAGAAAATCCTCCAGGTGTGCTCTGCCTAATTGCCAACTTATTTTTCATTACACAAACAAAAGATGGGTAGTCAAGAAAATTCACCTGAAAAGCAGAACTTGCCATTTCTGAAGGTTTTCAAAATCAAAAGTTAAAAATTAGTTTCTTATGAAGTGAGAATAAAATCGAAAATTCAAACCAACTTACTTCTCTAAACTCGCAAGCAGTGGATCTGGTTCTGAACTGTTCTGTACTTGTAACATCTGGTCTCTGCTTAGACGAATGATTTCACAGATTGACTGTGATGCATTTGAATGCCTCTGAAACAGAAAAACAGCACTTTTCACTATAGTGTAATAACATGCTGGACTCAAATTCTTCAGCTAAAAAAAGTGAAAGCTTCAGCATAGACAAGAGCCCTCCTACCCAGAAAATATTCAGGCAATAGCTTTATGCCGTAACTAACCCTTAAAAAAACAAAACCCCTGGAAGCATGAGGCAAGAATCTATTTCCAACATTAAGGTGGCAAAATATGAGAGCTGAATCTTCCAACAACTCCAAGTACGCCTAAGGCTTTGATATGGATCTCAAAAAGGGGGGCAGGGAGGTGAACAAAACCACACACCCTCCCTCAAAAAACCACACTTAAATACTGAAATCAGCTTACTGAAAAAAGCAAGCAGAAAACAGTACAACTAAAAGTTCTAACACCATGTTCTACAGCTGAACAGACAGACCCAGGAGAGTGTCAGACCAATACTTACATCTTCATCTTGAGACGGGTGTACGATTTCCACAAGCCGCTGGATAATCCTCTCCTCATTTAGCCACTGTATAAACGTTTGTGGATGTTAATAAGAATTCTTCCCAAGTGAAGTAGTTAAATGAATTCACGAAATTGAAAGTAGCCTTTTGACAACTGCCACAAGTCATACTGTTAATACTTCCAAATAAGGATTAACAATACTTCAGAAAAAAAAGTAAAATTAGTGTTTCTGAGCCACAATAAAAAAGAAAGCCTTAGGTTAATTTCAACTTTGATGCTGAAAGTGTGTTTGGTAAGGTACAAAACAATTTTTTAAATTGCATCTCTCCTGTATAAGTTAGATATTAAAGACCAAGGAAGACACCAGCCACTCAGGTTCTAAGTTGTCCCCAACAGCACAGGGGTTTCACTGGAAAAGTATTGGCAGCTCAGAAAAAAAAAACCAAAACCAAACAAAAAACCCCCACAAACAAACAAAATCCCACACATCTAATTTTAGCTTATTTAAGAAATAAACTTAGTAAAGCCAGCAGAAGTTAAGGCAGCTTAGAGTTCACACATGTCAGACAAAAGTTCTGAGACATTTGACTTACATTTAGCACTTCTTGCCGGGGCTGTGGAGGTTCTATGCAAGTCAGTAGCCTGAGCAACAAGTCCATGATAGCAGAGGTCCCTATGTGCTTAATAATGAGATCTACAAAATCATGCTTCCTCTTTAAAAAATCCACAATCTGGAAATTGAAAGGTAAGCTTATATTTGCATCACGAATTTTACATTATAAATTACACCAATCACTTTTAATTTCACTCTTCTACCAAACTGACAAAATAGATGAGAACTTCTTAAACACTT
>VZTZ01014047.1:0-22271 GCA_013400955.1 Drymodes brunneopygia
GAAGCAAAAGATTTACAGTCAAGACAGTCCATTCATACAGATGGGGCTACACTCTGGGGGTACAACCAGGGCCATGTGTTCTTTGTGTACCTTTTTCTTTGTTAAGGTTTACTCTGTGCTGTGTGTGTACATTTTCACGTAAACCCATTGAGGGGAAATATACTTTCATTTCCACAGACATTAGAAATGTGCAGTCACAAAAGAAATGCTGGTTGTTGTTCATGGTTTGAGAGGTCATGCTTTTGAGAGGGGTTCTTTGAGGTCAATCAGAACCCAATTCTTTTAGTGTCTGCTTTCTTTTTGGTACAGATATGTGGCAATATGTGCCCTTACTATAATGGCAGTAATTTAGATGAATGGCTTTTGAAAAATATGTGAATTGATTAAGTAATCTAAATTTTTCTATAATAGCAGATTTCCCATTTTTAGTGTGGTTTTAGGTAAACTCCTTGAGTAACACATCCAGTTATGCAAGTAGGGTTTCACTGCCTCAAGGGGCAAGATTTACACAGCTGAATTCTGGCATTTATGTGCAGTATTAAATTACTATAGTCATCATTATTTCATCAACTACATCACCAGGTGTAAAAACATGACCATAGAAATAAAGAAAATAAAATCTCATTATACACTTATTTTACTAAAAATGTACTTTGTTTCTCAGTATTAGTATCCTCTTTCTCAGTTTATCTCAAGACTGTTATTGAGATACAGATTCATACTCAGATTAGAACTCCTATACTGGCTCTAGCCAAGTTTAGCAGACAATGTACTCATATTTTCCTTTTACATAAAATAGCCATATTTTCCCGTTATTCACCAGAATGCAAAGCTTTATTTCTAAAGTAAGTCTTTATTGTAGTAGAAATAAAATTATCAAGGAAGAGTATATTATGTCCTCTGTATAGATGAAAGTAGTAGTTCAAATATAATTGTGAGAAAAAGTTGAAGGTAAGAATTAGAAGTAACTTTTTACTCACTTCACTTTTCTCTATGCTTTTATTTACAAGCATGGGGAAAAAAAGGAAAAACTCCAAAGTAATAAAAAAAATACTCGTCCCCTAAGATTATATTCTAAGCAAGCAGGTATAATGAAATATAGGATATCTGTAGAAGTTATTTGCACCTTTACATGGTGCTAGAGGCATGGTTTGTATCATAAAATACTCAAGGCCAATATCTGGGCTTACAACTTCAGACCTCATGCAGACTTTTAGCATCACTGAATTTCACCAAAGTAATCACAGATCTGGGTTTGAATCACAGCCTTTGTTCCAATCTAACTTTGCTGTAAGCATCTTTACTTTGTCACAATGGTAGCTTCATATTAAATTCAGTATTACTTTACTGGGAAAGAAAGATAAATACACAGTATTTGCCCATGAACTGATAAAATATTATTTACTGAACTGCAAATGCCAATATAACTTCAGCCTCTGAAAAGTTTTTCTGTTTGTCAGTGATCCTGTTTTGCAAAAATTAAAATTTAAAATTTTAAGTACCATTCCTGAAGCATACTTTCATGTGTATGAAGGTAGCATGCGTTTATGAGTTAGAGGTTTCCAGACACACATTTCCCCCAATATTGGTACGTTAAGAGTTGTAGCAGTTTTTTGGCCAAATGCCAGCACACCCACGAAAATCACCTGATTTTGTTGTGAGATAAGGATTAATAGTAGGCAAGGCAGATTTATACTTTAAAGAATATAAAAAGAAATTTATTAACAGACTTAAAACAAGCAATAACAACGATAATCAGGAACCAGAACAAAAACCCTTTAGAGCACTCTCTCCCCCCCCCACACCTTCTCAGTTCTTTCCCACTGACCAAACAAAAGGCAACACTTTGACTTGTAGTTAAAGAAACCACCTCTGGAACAGGTCCCCTCCCAACCCATGTAAGGGAGAGAAGCCTTCTCTTGCTCTATCATGTTGGTTCTCCATAGGAAATGCAATCCCTATGGTGCTAGCTTCCCAGCAAGCAACCACCCGGAAAATGATTTGCTTGTCTGGGAAAAAACNCTTCAGTGATGATAATTTATTCCAGCTGTTGCAAATATATTTTCTTCCGACCTGCATTTTTTCTGTCATGCATCCCTGCTCCTTCACATTGAAAAATCAAAACACCAAACCCAAAACACCAAACCACAACAATTTAGGGAAAGAAACCATTGCACTATGTCCACTGAGATCCCACAAGAATACTGAAATTCTGAGAAGGCTCTGGATGCTTTAACAAACTGACTCACTCATTTATCACACCTGGTGATTTTAGTTTAGCTGCAGTTTTAGAAGACAAAGTCATCATTGCACATTCACATGGCGGGTAATGCTTTTCAGGTCCTATGACATGCCTTGAATTGTTTTTATCAGCTGAACTTCTAAAAATTTATTTCTTTTTTATCTGAGTTACTCAGAGCTTATGATTGATTTTGTGTTTATGTAGTCTTTCATACTCTTAAAATCACATGGATATAGAATACAAAACATTTGATGTATACTTGTGTAACTCCATTTTTTTTCTCTAGTTTTGTCATGTGAGAAAACATATTAGGCCATTTCGAGAAACTACTTTGAGTTGTTAAAAGTGACTTAGTACCACATGGTGGTTTTGCCTCAAGATTATCTAATGGCAAAAAAAGAATCAATATTATTTTCTTGGATCACAAAGATATCCTAAAATACATAAACACATGAATCCCTGGACACTTATGTCATTTCATTAAAGCCCCACAGAATGTGGACATCTTACCACAGGATTCCTGAAGAAAAGTTTCTGTCACAAACTTCAATAGAACTTACTCAACTGTAGATAAATGTTAGTTTAGATTTTGTCAGAAAAGTTAGATTTTTATATAAATTTCAAAGTATTCCAATATCTCACTCTTAGTGCTACATGTTTCATTCAAATAAGATGTATTAAACATGATTTATAGTTGGTAATGAAGCATACCCTTCCCCAAAGAGATATCTTCAGCCCCGAGCTAAAATGCATGAAAATCATATCCTATGGAGCTGTAATTAATTATTTCTTCCACAGAACAGATATTTTGCTTTTCTTCCTGAAAGAAAATAATAAATTATCCTGGTAAAAGCAATTATTATTGTTCCTATTTGTTTAAATTTTTATTGAATTCTAGGATAAGATGGTTTATAAAACAAATTTGATGGAGTTTATCTTCTAAAAATAAGATTTTCTCCTGAATAAAGGTCAGCTTTATTGGCAGCAATACTGAGAGGAATGTTTAAATGGTCTCACCTATCCCTTCTAAATTAGTAAAAATACAATTTTAGAAACACTGTGAAGGTGTGTATATTATTTCTAATGCCAATTAACACTGCAGGTCTCTAGAACTGTCAGCCTCAGTATAATGCTTGACATTGAAGGAATCAATCTTCTCCTAGTTCTAAAGATAGTTAAGAAAAAATTGACAAGTTTGATGTCATCTTCAAAAGGTGAAATTCAAAGGCTATTTACAGCTGTGGAAGAAAAAAAAGCAAAACTACTGACCCTTTCTGTTTTATTCAAGACAAAAGTATTTCAATTCAAATTGAAAACAGATTGAATAATCACATTCCAGGTGAGCTATAGAATATTTCTCCACAGGAATTACACTAGAAACTTAAACTGGAAGAAGGAGCAGGGAACTCTGGAGGACTACAAGGTTGTTGTGAGGTCATGCAGGGGAAAAAAATTAGAGGAGCCAAAACTCAGCTGGAACTTAATATGGCTGTTGCTTTAAAAGGTGATAAAAGATGTTTCTATAAACACATCTGCAACACAAGGAGGGCTACGGAGAAGCTCTGTCTTTTAGTGGATGTAGGCAGAAACATAATAAAGGATGAGGAAAAGACTATTGTAACTAATACTTTCTTTGTCTCAGTCTTTAAAAGTAAAGCCAATTGTTATCAGGATACCTGGGCCCTGAGCTGGAAGACAGGAATGGGAAACAGAATGAAGCCCTAGTAATCCATGGGAAAAATGGTCAGCAACGTGCTATACCACTTTGACACTCACAAGTCTATAGGGCCACACAGCATCCATCCAAGGGTACTGGGGCAGCTGGTGAAAAAGCTTGCCAAGCCATTTTCCATCAGTTATCAAGCATCCTGATAGGGGAGGTCCCAGCTGAGGGGAGGTAAGCAAATATGACACGGGAAGGTCATGGAACAGATCACCTTGAGCACCATCATGCAGCACAGTACACATGATCATGCTCAGCCTGGGTTTATGAAAGGCAGGTCCTGCTTGAACTGTGCAGATCTCCTTCCATGACAAGGTGTCATCCTTGGTGGATGAGAGGAAGGCTGTGGATGTTGTCTACCTTAGACTGCAAAAAACCATTTCCACAGGATTGTCCCAGAGACACTGCTCGTGGCTTGGATAAGAGTACTCTTGGCTGGATAGAAAACTGTCTGTCTGGATGGCTGAAAGAGTGGTGGTGAATGGTGCTACTCCGGGTGGCAGATAATTACTGCTGGTGTTCCCCAGGGCTCAGTACTGTGGGCAGACCTGTTTAATATCTTCATCAATGACCTGGACCAGAGGATCAAACACACCCTCAGTCAGTTTCCAGACAACACCATGTAGGGTGGAAGTGTTGATTTTTTGGAGGATAGATAGGTTCTGCAGAGGGATCTGGATTGGCTGGATCCATGGATGAAGGCCAATTGTATGAGGTTCAACAAGGTGAAGTGCCAGGTTTTGCACTAGGGTCACAACCAGCCCATGCTACAGGCTTGGGGAAGAGTGACTGGAAAGCTGCTTGCTAGTGAGTGCTGGTCAACAGCCAGCTAAACATGAGCTGCCCAGGTGGTCAAAGAACAATAGTGTGCTGGCTAGAGTAGGGCAGTTTTTGTCCCTCTGCATTGATGAGGCTGCATCTCAAATCCTGTGTTCAGTTCTGGGCCCCTCACTAGAAGAAGGACATTCACTGATGTGCTGGAGCATGTTCAAAGAAGGGCAACAGATCTACTGAAGAGTCTGCAGCACAAGTCTTATAAGGAGCAGCTGAGGGAGATGGGGTTTAGTTTCAAGATTCTATGATTCTATCTACATGGGTACAGATTTGCCATGTAAAAAAACTTAAACCACTTAATATTTTCCAACAAAAAACAGCACTGAACTACCATCACACTTTCAACCTCTTGTAAGGAAAAAAAAATGCAGTGAGGGAATATTTGCCATTGGAATTTTTTAATATATATTGAAGAGAGACATGATACCTTTAGAACAATAGAAAATATCCAAGTCATGAGTAGAATAACCTTACAGTCTTTTCTTTCAACTACAAGAGAAATACATTTGTATACCACAGTGCAAGAATTAAGGTCATCTCTGTAAGATTATCTCTGTAAGGAAAAAGACTCAGAAGATCATTATATAGAGTCCTCAACTTCTCTAACTTGTTCTAATGAATTAAGTGTGTAAGGAAAATAAATTGTGTAGAATTTAAATAGACCAGACTATCGTAATTGACTGCTCAAAAATGTGCCCTTTCACTAATGGCTTTGTATTTGTTTTGCCTGAGTGTATTTAGTCTTGTGTCTATCTAAAAAGGGAAGCAGCAGATCCATTATAAAGAGAAGAATCTTAAAAACACAAATGCATAAAAATGAGCAAATGTTAATGAAATCTTCTTCAGGGTGAACCTAAAGTACACATATAACACACAAAACCAGGCTCTAACTTCCTAATTAAATTTTTAAATTGACTACTTTTAATATATTGGGCATTCCCCTAAGATTTTAAAGTCACCTTCTAAATCTAATTGTGAAGGATCATTTACTCTGCTTCTTTGCCTCTGTTTAGAGTATGATAAATTATTCGCCTCATAGTCACCACTAAAACTCAGTAAAGGTGATTAAAATGTGGAAAATTAAAGACTCTGAAATGGAGTTGCAGTGGAAAGGATTGCTTCTTTGGAGATAAAATGCAAATAAACAGCTGCACTTGCCATTAAAATACAGAGTAGTATACCACTTAAAGGCTAATATAAAATTTAAGAGATTTTTTTCATAAAAAGTTCAAATTTTGGAACTGACATGCTAATTAAAGTCTTAAGAGCCCAGTGTCATTGTAGTATGAAATTTCTATATGTCAAACACATTCTCTGTAATCAAGATATGTGATCGTAGTCTCTGTAGGTTGCAATAGGAAGTTGAGGGAATCAAGAAAAATGCTGTACATATCTAAAAAATATAGGCTAAAAAAATTTCAGCGATGTAGACTTACCTGGAGGTCAATGTGATAGTAACAAAGCTGTAATCAGATATCTGTCACATTTAATTAATGGTCTTAAAACATCACTGAAAGTACAGAGCTGGCTTAGCACTTTTTGAAAGTATAGATGAAACTGAATTTTACCAGGCCTACAACACAAGGTCTTTGTCCTTGCAGTGCTGTCAGACAAGGTATGAATTAATTGTCTGGAATATTAAAAAAAAAGATATACACATGAATACGTTCAGATTGCTATGGAAAAGTTAGTTGTCATTGTGATCTTTTAACCTAACCTCACAAAATCATTCTCTGTTTGACACAATTAGTGCAACACAGAAAAACATGTGCATTTGTCATGTGAACTGCTGCACGGACTGCTGCATGCCTTGGTTCTCTCTGAACCTGCACCTAATGCATAAAGGCACCTATGTTTGATAATCTCTAGGTGAAAAATAAACCAATTTCACCTGCAGTAAAAGCTGACCTTCTGTACTACAATATAGAGTAAAACCAAACGTAAGCATGCAAATCTCTCAAGACCAAAAAAAAAAAGAAAGGATAGAGACAGAAATAGAGAGTGTGATGGATTGGCTAAATCCATAATGAGTGCTTGTATTGCATTTCAAAGGAGATTGACTTGACTTTTGTTTTTCAGGACAAATGTCATTTGAGCACCTGTAATTAAATATGCAACTGTGCGGTTTGATTCCTGTTGAGTTTCATCTACATGAATACTTTTTTGCTAAGTCTCAGCAAACATAACAGCCTTTCTGCTACTTAGTCTTTTATTGAGGACAGAACAGGGAGAAAAGATAAAAAGAATATAGTAGTTAAATTTTAAAAAAATTGACACCACAGTTATATGTTCTTAAAATTGTACACCTCAGAGCAGTTGTTTGTTTTTTTAACCATTAATTTTTAAAGATCTGAACAGAAAAAGAATATACAAAGATACAAGAACAGGCAACTATTTTGTAAAATAAGAATTATTAGGAAAGCTCTAAAAGAAATAATCTGACAAAGATTGTTAAATTCAAATACCGCCTCTGGTTCAGCTTGGCTTTGAGTTACATATTCCTGGAGGCTAGGACAGAACACCACAGATGTACTTTCCACAATCTGTTGATAAACATCAGTTGAAACAGTTTAATAGTTTAGGTAAACTTTACAAATAGTAGAACTGGGCTTCTGTTAAGGAACATGTTGATGCATTATTAGAGTGGATGAGCATAGGATCACTTAGATTATATCTGAAAATTATCTGTTTAAATTTTGCTAGGGTCTCTTTTTAGTACAAATATTTTCTTACAATAACATTTTTTGTTTAAGGATCTTGCTTCAAATGACCTGGATTTCTGCTCTATGTTTAGAGCAAACAACTCACTGTAGTAGGCCAAACTGAGAATTATGGGATGGTTCCCATGAGCAAAGTGAATGAAGAGACCGATTTTATTTTAATATTTTGAATTTTTTTATTTGTTGTGGTAGGAGAAGATAATTTTGGCCTTTCAATGAGAAAAATGTGTCCTCAGAAAACCTTAAAAAATTGTCATTCACTGGTTTTAATGAAAATCCCTGGGCAGCCCCTTCCCTTGTGCCCAAATTCAACATGACTTTTATATGATCTTAGAAGAAAGAAAAGTGTGTTTGGAACTTAAATTTGCCCTAAAAGGTCTCACTGATACTGCAAAAGTCATGTGTGTTTAATGTGAAGAGCCCTCTGTACTATCAAATGAATAGAAATGGTTCTTATTTCCACACCCTTTTTTGTGTGTGTAGATGAAGGCAGAAGTGGGAAAGCGGAGGACTCTCAGATGCTGAATACACCCATAAAAATGTACGAAATGATTGACACTTCCAAACACAAATGTCAAGTGCTTGAGGACCAGATATGCCACCAGTGTGGTAAAATGGACTTATCCAGGGACCACTTTGAGGCAAAAGAAAATGCCTGCAGGGCAAATTAAAAAACAAACTGGAAAAGGTGCACAATAGCATGGATAAATAGGAATCAAGCTACCAATGCATAACAAAAAGGTTTGCATTACTCAGAGCAAGAGAACAGACAATAGTTTTAAAGAGGTGACCTTGTAGATCCTTACTTGTGATTGTCCTGCCTCACTGCGGCACTGGTGCTGCCTCACCTCAAGTCCTGGGTGCAGTTTTGGGCACCACAATGTAAGAAAGATATAAAGCTATTAGAGATAGTACAAAAGTAGGTTACAAAGATGGTGACGGGCCTTGAGGGGAAGCTATATGAGGAGTGGCTGAGGTCACTTGGTCTGTTCAGCCCGGAGAAGAGGAGACTGAGGGGAGACCTCATGGCAGTCTACCATTTCTTCATGAGGGGAAGAGCAGGGGCAGACACTGATCTCTTCTTTTGGTGGCTGGTGACAAGACCTGAGGGAAAGGCCTGAAGCTGTTCCAGGGGAGGTTTAGGTTGGATATGAGGAAAAGATTTTTCATCCAGAGGGTGTTTGGGCACTGGAACAGGCTCCCCAAGGAAGTGGTCACAGCAGCAAGCCTGAGAGAGTTCAAGAAGCTTTTGGACAATACTGTCAGGCACATGGTGTGACTCTTGGAGCTCTTCTGTGCAGGGCCAGGAGTTGGACTTCCATGATCCTTGTGCATTCCTTCCAACTCAGCTTGTTCTATGATTCTATGACTCTCCTACTGAGAGATTCACTTATACAGGCATTGATAAACAGCAAGCGTGCTGGAATATAAATATCTGCTGCAGTAGAACTGAATGCAGTCTCTGCTGAATGACTGATGATATCTCTGCACACCATACTGTTTAAATTCCAGACATCTCTGAAGGTCTAATTAGCACTAAGCTGGCTGCAATCCAGATTTTGAGAGCTTTGACATGGCTACAGCTCTCTGCAAAACAAAATTCAAGTAATGGGCACTGGTTCAAATATGGATTGAAAGTAGGTTTTGCCCAACAGACACTAAGGTCCTAAAAATATCATATCTTCCACATTGCAGAAGATTCCACATTCCTTATGATTCTTCCAGTTTCCTAGTGAACACATGCAGTTTATCACTACCAGTCATAGCCATAGGAAAAAAAGTGAAGTGTCTGAATTACCTCTCAAAAAAACATTCTATCAGATATTAATAAAAGCTGATTGACCAGACACTATCTCTCATATTAGACTATAGACCAAATAAGAAAAAAATCACATAAGTAGGAAATGTAAATGCACATTAGCAGAAGCCTCAGGCATGTCCTGTGAAATCACAAGAACAAATGTGATTTCCCATCCACACAACAAATAACACCTAATCTTTGAACAATAGGATTGATTATAATGGCAGTTATTGCACAATACCAGGTATGAGTCCATAAACCATTTGTTACAACTTCATAGAATTAAAACATGGCTGAAGTTAAAAAAAATGCTCCAGGCCATCTGGTCCAACCCCTTGCTTTGTGCAGTTCTGTGTCCCCTCCAGAGTACTGCCACTGAATCGTGAATTGAGACAGATGAGTTCTTATTAAGAACAGCTTTTCAGGGCTGAGTGTAACTAGCCACAGAAGTTTATGCATTCTAGTCCTGGCTTGCTGAAAACAAATGGCATAATTAATATGTTCATACATTGAAGTAAAAATCAGATCCTAGGTTACCTCAAGACAAATAGTTTGGCTTTACTTCAAGACCACTGATGAAGGAAGATGCATCTCCCAAACTGAATGAAAAGCATTTGGAATTATCTCTAAAATGCGCACATCTTTTCAGTGTTTTCAAGGATGATGCTTTATATTTTGCACAAATCTTTCCCTTTTATTTTTATTTAGTGGCCACATTGACCTATCATCTGTATCTGTTCACAGAATGCTTGAGATGTACAACCACTGAGAGCAGAAACTAAGAAGTTGAAGTAAACTGTACTACACACAGACATGGCTAGAGTGTTAACCAAGTAGGTTGCTTAATGAGTTCCTGGCAGTCTTCTGTGGGTTTTAATGAGGAAGAAGTCTAAATCTCATTCATTGTAATTTGATACAAGCACACTAGGATATGCCAAAATTGGTCCTGAAAATAAGATGTAGGGCCACATGTCACTTAGAGCATGTCACCACTACAAATTTACCTTCAGTTTTAACCTGGCTGTTAGCCCAGCTTTACATATGATTTGAAAAAGAAATCTTAAGTCTTATATTTCCATGCTTTGAAATAACATGTCTCACACTAACAGAATTCAGGTGTTTTGTTCTTGTATGATAGGTTTTTGTTCTTTAAAGGCAGATTACTTTGTAGTGAGGATATTTTAAAAGCTTATTTGTGTAGATCAAAAATTTTGATAATCCTCTTGCTTCATCCAGCTTTTCTCAATAATACTTGTTTCTCAGCTACCTTCCACATAGTGGAAGCTTTTGTTTAATGTGCAATTCTCTTCCATTTAACACTTTCTTCAGCAGCCTGTTTCTATGATACCAAACTTTGGCTGTTCAGTCAAAGAGCTCTATAATACATCATTTCTATATAAATTAATAAAGAATGAAGACTTACCTCTGATTCTGGTTATGCTCTCATTTATGATGGCTCAGGGAGAAACATTTAAACTCTTTGGTAATAGACCAGTATCTGGCTAGCACAGTTGTCCCAATGAAATGTTATAATAAAATGTTCAGGAAATTCTAAATAAAGATGACTGGTATTTGAACTAAAGCTAAAGGATGTGAGGGAGAGACAAAGAGAACCTTGAGAAAAAGGTGTGTTTGGATAGGATGAAACTGCAGAACAGAAAAGAGTGCTAGAACTGACTGAGGCCAGCCAGTGTGGCAATATGAAATTATCTTCTAAATCTCTATATTCTTTCACATGTTGCCAACTTCGCCAAAAAAATGAACAACGGCACTGATGCAGAACTATCTTTATTAATGATACCTCTAACATTGTTCTTATGAATAAAATCGCATCAGAAGTATGAGTCATGTCTGATGTCAACTTTAATTCTTCTTTTTGTAAATGCTAAATTTTGGTTGTGCAGTTCTAAGTGAGTGATCACAGTCTACTTTTGTGAGGTTTCTTTCCCACCTTAGCTACTTGTGAGATGAGACAAGCATAAGGGAAAAAAGAACTTTATGATATAACAGTGGCATTCTTAGGGAAAATCATAATGAAAACAAGGAATGCCTGAGATATGGTCTATCAGAACTGATACTGGAGAAGCAGAGAATGGCCACACTTCAAGTATCATCAGAGTAAGGCAAAGAAGCGTGGAATGTTTGGAGACCTGAGACCTCATCATTCTGTTAGATAATCTCTACACTTCCACAGATCAGCAGCAGTGCACTGAGATTCCCACCTGTACTACTGAACACAGGAAAGCCAATACTGGGTCAAACTGAAAGATCCATCCCACTTTATATGTAACAGTTTAAAAAAAAGGATGTTTAGAGAAAGGTAAAAAAACAAGTCAAACATTATAAATTTTCTTCTCAATATACTCTTTCAGCTTTAAAAAATTTTCTGAGCTACAGATT
The DNA here is from genome assembly GCA_013400955.1 of Drymodes brunneopygia. Taxonomy (NCBI): domain Eukaryota; kingdom Metazoa; phylum Chordata; class Aves; order Passeriformes; family Petroicidae; genus Drymodes; species Drymodes brunneopygia. The sequence continues at coordinate 11,721 of VZTZ01014047.1, forward strand.
ATTATGCCTCCAGTAAACAATCTCTTCCTACTTAATTTTGGAGTTGACAAACTCAGGATAGCACTGAGTTCTGTAACACTAAAAATTTTCTTAACTTACCACAACAAAGTTCCTTAGCATGACAGGCCAGGTGCTTGAAGCAGTGAATCAAGGCAGTGATGTCTGTAGCTGGGGCAGGGAAAGGGCCAGGGCTCTGAAAGGGCTCCTGAGTCCAGATGGAGGTCCCTGCTGGGATGTCTCAAGGGCAGACAACTGAAACACACCCTGAGCCCAGGCATCCCAATGCCAAGTGAGATAGGAGGGGGAAAACTCACTTGGGATTCTTACAGAAGCAAAAGGAAGATGAATTTCTTTGGTTTCTACTGAGGAAAATCCTCACCTACAGAAATTCCACAGGGAAAATCTGCAGTGATTATATGAATGGCATTAGTCTTCAAGAACATCTAAGAAATTGTGTAGGTAGGTTTGATCTTACTGTACCAAAACCCGTTACCCTGCCAGAGCAATCTTTGCAGCTAATTTTGTGAAGTGCTTTAATTTCACATTTTGTCTCTATAAGTCACAGCTCTGAAGAGTAGATTGTAAAATAACAGAGAATATAAAGATACCTCATTCTGTTGTTAAACTTCAGATGACTTCTCTTGCATGGTGCCACTCATAAGGCAAAGATGCCGTACTGTTGCACCAATACTTGCCTTGAAGAAAAATCAAGACGATAATGCAAGTTGACTGTCCTCTTGGGCTGAGCTTTTGAGTCACTGCATCATTTTCAAGCATTTTCTGACTTCATACACACAGCAGTATGTAATTTGAATAAACAGCAACAAAACTTGCCTCAAAATTGATTTTTGAACCTCTTTTCACTAACTTGCAAATATTTAATTTTTTAGACAGGTGCCTGCAGGACTGTGAAGCTGGAGCCACCCACATCCAAATTGCAACTCATTTCTGAATTGTCAGAATCCCTTTCCTGATGAGAGTTTTTTGATGCTTCATGTCCACTGCTGTAAAGATCTTCCTCAGATCCATAGTGTAGTATCAGTCCCGAACCTCTCATATCGCTACAATCACGTGGAACAACCCTGTGCTAAATGTTCCTCTCAGGAAACCTGAAGCTGCAGAAGAAAGTGCAAGTGTCAGTCTTGCACATAAAAGCTACTCTCCAGGGATTCCTCCCACCTTCTCATCATGTAAACTGAGACACTGTCAGCGCTTCTAGACTGCTGAGATTACAAACATAAGGAGCAAAAATTAATTCACTTTTGCTGAGATATCATGTGTTATTGCACTAGGAGGAAAATCCCTAGTAAAATGCAAAACTGGGAAGCAATAGTGTTCCTATTAGCAAATTGGAACCTCAATATACTCTTCAAATTAAACAAATGTCCAGGTATTTCTGAAAGTCTTCTGTCACTATTCTGCTTAATGCAAGTGCCTTTACATATTTTTACTATATTGTCAAAATTTCTACGAAAAGAGTAATCACTTAATCCATACTTCTGCACAAAATTTGACCAAATTCTATGGCCCTTCTAGTTTACCACAGTAAAATGTTAAATGTGCCCTGATAGGTGAGAACCTTTCACCTTTTTTCCACACTTCTTATTCTCTTTCCCCTTTATATCCTTATTTTTATTTCCCTGTTATTCCTTTATAACATTAGCAATTCCTTACTACACAATGAAACATAAGTTTCAATCACTGAGTCAAAGGCACTGATACATGTCTCAAGTTTTAGATTTCTGAAGAAAGGGTGAGGAGTTTCTTTGAACTGTACAGACAATCAGGGCATAGTTAGTTTAACATTTTTTGGCACAATTAAATACAAAAGTAATAGTTGTACAAAACCCTCCCTAAATAACCTAGTATTTACAAAGACTATCATAGGATTAAAATTGATTGAAGCATGATATCATATCAGATTATTTTGCTTTAAAAGTCCCTAGCTGTGAGCATAACTTACCAGATAAAATCTAATATGTTTAATCTACACTGCTAAATCATTTTATCTTCAAATTAAATTATATCATTTCAGATCTCAGGAGATTTTTCTTATTTGTGATAAGCCTTTAAATTTTTTGCCTTTTCAAAATACTTTAGGCAAAATTTGTAATTCTACTTTCTAGTGTGAAACGTTTTTTAGTTTTCTGCCTTGATCATGACTGCTATGCAGAAGACAGAGAGAAAGAGAGAGAGAGAGAGAGAGATGCCATTAAAAGTGCATGACAGAAGAATTTAATTAGTTTTTGTTTTACTCAAAGATTAAAGTAACGTTTTCACACAGTCCAAAATTGGACTAGGGTCATGAACCTGCATGATCCAAACATTTTGCAAATGTTTGCAAATGGGAAAACCGAGTACACATGGACTTTTCCTGCTTATCTCCTCAGTTTCATATTTGATGTGCACACAGAAAGTTTATGTGCCCTTATGAGTTTTGGAACAGGGAGTCACTATTGCATTAAACTGCCTGGGCCAGCTGGCAGTTACCATGTAGGCTGGAGGAAACAAAAACTGCGGAATGCCTGAGAAGGGATCAAGAGAAAAAGTGATCTAAATGAGATGACAGCATTTAAACATCAGCTCTGCAAAAGTATTCTCAAGTTACTTGGATGGGGTAAGATGGCTTTTGAAGGCCACTCTGGAGGATGAAGCTGTTGTTAAAACATAAGATACTGAAACTTGCCCTGGATTTTTCTTTGTTTCAAAATGAGAAAAGATGATGACAAAAAGGCCAGAGGAGACTGAGGGAAAAGAACCAGAGGGCAGGAGAAGGATATAACTGAAGTCAAAAGTGGAAGGGATAAAAGTAATAATGAGGAAGGTCAAGAAACCAGAAGATGTAAGATTCCAGGCAAGGGGAAAGGTAGGGAACGCCAAGTGCAAAACATATCAATACTGAGGAAATTAAAAAATAAAATTGGAAAGAAGGAGGGAAGGTCAAAGAAAGTCAAGGAAAGGTGTTGGTGCCATCATTTGTTCCCTTTCAGAAAGGTCTGCCTGCCCCCATCTCCCTGTCTCAGAGTGGCTGCTATTGTGACTCTTCAGAAGTCCATTTGACAATCTCTTTTGTTAGCAATGTCTTCTGTGGTACCGCATCGCATTTATGTGCTGTACTAAACCTGCAACATCACAGAGATACCCAAAGTTTACATTTCTAATTGCTTTCTCTTTCTCCCTCTGCTGTAAAGCATGGATTTTGATTTGATCTACAAATGTATTGTATATCCTTCCCTCATGTTGTCACTGTCCCTAACTGCTCATAGCCTCTGAATCTGGTCTGCAAACACTGTCTTGTGCCTTGGAACGGCAAACTGGATATAGATGTTAAGAGCGACAAACGGCAGTTAAAAAAAACCAAAAAAGCAAGCATTTTAGAATGCCTGAATTCAATCTTTGCTCATCCACTTGCACACATCTTGGATGGGTAATGCATTTCCTGTCATTTAGTACCAGGCTCTGTTGAAATGATAAGCAGCATTAGGAATATATAATTTTGTAATTCAGTCTAAGGCTTCAGTCTAAGGCACTAAATCTAGACACAGTGGTGCGGGAATTGAACGCCATAGCAACAGCTTTATGTACCTGCAATTTTTCATCATCTGCTCTCCTGGCGCTTTCACAAAATCAACAACATCATTTTGGTGGTCACTTTGCCTGCTTTGTCTCTGCAAACTGGAAGATAAATCCCAGTGCCTGCTCTTTATTACTGGATCTTTTTAGCTAACTGTTATTTAGTCCTAACTGTTATTTAGTTACTTATAAGTACCGTCTGATAAATTAAAGATTTCCAGGTTTATTTCATTAGGCCTTTCTAATCAATTTTATTAAGGCAGTAACTTACCAAATCAACCTGCTTAATTGGCCAAATAAGAATATTATACAGATAGATAAGAATAATGTCACTGTTAAACTGAAGGCCTGGGTAAAATGAACCTATACTGATGATGGACTACAGACTTTGAAAGATCTTGGACCAGTTATCTATGCCTAAATCCTCACATTTAGATATAGATTTTAAGAATCTTATTTTCCTATCAAGACTTTCTGATGAGCAGAAATGACCCAGCAAACCATCACTATAATATGAGTAGCTGTTTCTCCTTTTCTTCTCTACCTTAACAAACAGCTAGTCTCAGACTAATCCTTTTCTCCAAGACTATGTTCCTTCATGCTACAGGCCAAGTGTAGCACTAGCCGAAAATAGAGAGCTGTGAGTCTCCGAGCTCCTGTCAAAGAAATGATAGTGCAATAGATCACTTCTACATTTTTCATTTAGTCCAATAGGTTGCTTAAGTTCAGTATCAGCCTAACTTTCTAATTTGACTTCTGCATGGACAATAGAAAAAACTCGACAGTGTTGACTCCCCTTTTTTGTCCTAATTTGGCTGTATTTACACTATGCTCTGGATTTCAAGGGCTTTTGTTAGCATGAATTAAAATGATCTTTTGCATTTTTTCCATTAACTCACAAGCACTGGTTAAAGCATGCAGCAAGAAAGTCTCTGTGTAAAACCAGCTGAAGTTCTCTGCCTTCCACTCCATGTTTTCTGTTCTGTGGGATGGTGCAGGGGCTTACATACTAACTTTTCATGGAATGATCTTGTCTTTGCCTGAACTTTTTAGCTTAAAATAAATGCTGCTTGAGTTTAACTTTTCTTTCTCCTCACACAAACAACCTTTGAGGCAGTACTGCAGTAATTTTAGACCTATGTTAATAAACTAGATTGTTGATACACTATTGACACAATAAGAGATTTGACAGGGAGAAATAAAGGGAAAAAACAATAATCTGAACATTTCCGGTCACTTTCATGTGCTTTATCAAAATCTTATAAAAATCTATTAAAATACAGGAAAGTACTGTTGGTTTCCAAATTACTTTTGTGTGAAGTTTACAAATATGCTACACTCTGAAAGTTTACAAACACTCTAACAGAAAACTCTCGTAAGTCCTCTAAGTTTTCAGATTCCTGAAACTCTCAAATAGCATATTGTCCAGCACAAGAAGCCAGTTAATAAACATGATACCTACAAGCAAAAATAATGTCACTTTGTCATATAATATTGCTGTACTCTTCTTAACACCTCCATAAAACAGCAAAAATCAGCAGAAGTCTTGCAGGCCACTTTATCATTGAGCGAGAATTGCAGAATGCATGCAGAGACCATCTCCCCAGTGTAATTTGCCTGTTTCCATTTAGATACTTACACCTCTAACAGGCTCTAGAACAATACTCCCTCCCCCTTGTGAGTATCTGCGTTTACTCAGGGATTTCTCTGTCTCAGGAATAGAGAATCATATATTAAACAAGGTGGAGGAAAGTAATCTCCAGATTGTTATACAGATCCATATTCAAGTGCCACAATCTTTACTTAAAACCTAGAATAGAAGGAGACGTGCAGTAAATACTCCCAACACTGAATATTTGTGTCCTAAGAAAAATTCTGTTTATTTTGACAATACTGCCAAGCAACAGCTAGAATTTATTTTGGGATCTTGTTTCAGCTCTGTCAGAATAAACAAAGTTTTATACAAGTTCCAGTTCACAGGATCTCATAAAAAAACAGAAAAAAATGCCCAGTAGCATTAATTCAGAAAAAAAACAATCTGTGGTCATCTAACTTCTGTAAGGATAGCCAAATAAATATGAAGAAAATCTTGCCAAGGGACAATAGCTAAATATCCTGCTGAATGCTGCAGTTTTACTGTAGAAAAGGAATGATTAACCATATTAAGAAGCAATTTTTGAAATAAGCAAGGAAGGAAGAGAAGCTTTCTTGCCTCCGGCAGTGCATGCCAACTTTGATTTTTCTTCTTGGTTTATGAAGCTACTTCTGCAAAGCTGAATATTTGCTTTTGGAAAACAATAAGCTGACCCAAATAGCAAGGTTTATCAAAGTATTATGAAAATAGTGCTGAGTGCTATCCAATGCTTTGAAAATTATTTTTTGTTTCTTTAAGCCCTTTTTCACTGTGGAGTATTTAGTGTCATCTACCTGTAGTACAGGATTTTTATTCATAGAATTAGAGGAGTAATATTTCAATTTTTGTCTCTTACTAATTGATGTAGAGAGGCAGAGAGGGTTTTGCAGTAAACAAGTCCGAGTTCATTTCTCCATTTGTTTTATTTATTTCTGTGGTCTATTTTAAATGGATTCTCTCTTGGGCTTCTCGCTCCTGCAAGCAGTAAATCAGGCAGTGGAGAGAAAAAACGCTTGAAAGGATCACAGCACCTGTTGGGCTTAAAGAGCTCCGTCATATCAGGGCAAAAAGGCCAACTACCCTGTAATAAACCCACTGTTTAGGAAGCATCTTGTGCTTTTTCACACAAATGTTATTTTAATATATGTGATGTTATTTTACTGCTGTGACTGTATGATCAGACCAATGCAATTCTATTCCTCCTGTAAAGCAGTAAGCAACATTTTGCTCTTAATCCAGAAGTCAGACATCTATGGGTATATACAACTACAGGATAATTGCCTTGATGTTCATATGATGTTATACAAGTTCCCCCACCAAAAAGAAACCCAGAAAAACCCTTCTAACTTTCACCAAGCTACATGGTGAGAGATATAAGGTATTGAAATTGGAAAATTCCACATTAGCCCTTGGCATCAAATGTAAACATTTAAATAGGTGACAATGCAGAGACCATTTCCTGTGCTTCTTAATAGCAAACAAAAACACTTTGGGAGAAATAAACTGCAAGAGATGAAATACGCAAGCCTGTGAACATTCACGTGGTAATGAAAAATTCCATTCTGTCTGTTTGCATGTGTTATTATTGATCTACTTTTCAGTGAACTTTGTCTTTTATTTCTGTGTATTTTTGTTGCAGTAAAGAGGAGAAGCTACATCTAGTTGCTATCCAATCTACACAGTTCCTGCAGTGCCTAACTTCTCTTGGAATCATGCTGAAAGCTAAATCTAGAGGATGGAAAAAAAAACTCTATGGAAAAGGTGCTCAAAATTCCCTAAGGACTTCTAATTAATCTGCTGGATCAGGAAGCACGAATAATTGAAAATCATCTGGCATCCCTAGTCACAGGTTATCAATAACACAGTACTTCCAGTCTAATTAAGGGAATAAAGAAAGCAGCCTACATTGTACATTTCTGTCTTCAACAGAAATTGTTCATATTGTCACCAGGGCCAGAGTTCACTCCTTTCAAAATAATAGGATGCAAATTGTAGATAATACTGCAAATTGGGTTAAACACAATGATCACAGATGTAGAGACAATGGTTTGAAAATGCAAAAGCAAATAGATTAAAATACTAGCTCTGCTTGCAATTTAACATTTACTACTGTAATATTAGAACCACATATCTATCACATGTAAATGGGGCAATAAGGCAAGCACATTTACAGGAAAAATAATGCTAAAATAATGGCCATAGTGGGACATGTTAAAAACATCTCCACATCTCCTTTTCTGGTTGTATTTTAGACTAAAACTATCTACATTCATTTGAAAGCCATAATTATATTATAATTAGATATTGATCATTACACATAATGTTCTCACACACAGGTGCTTAATTTTTTTTTTCTTAAAGTTTCACTCAAGGAAACCTTTAGAGTCAAATTTATCTTTATCTTCTTTATTACTATTTTCCCATAATGACCTGACATCTCAATGCAGGAGATTAGAAAGAAGACAAGATGGAAAAAGAGTCACAAATGTGACTCTACAACACCAAATTATCAGTGAGTTCACAATTTCAGTTTCCAATATATTTTGGCAACCTTCAAAAAAGCTTGTCAGATACATGGTACTGGACTGGATGCACATTTAAGCAGCTATTTTCTCGTGACATCATAACACTGCTTTCCTAAACCTTATCACAAACTAAAACAATTCAATGGAAGGAAGCAGGTAAAAAGAAGAAAAAAAAAGAGAAGAGCATGAAAAATGAATGCATGAGTCTATAGTGAAAAGACTGAGCATAGAGAAAGGAGATCATAGAAGTCAATAAGTCAGTCAGTTCAGGGTGGAGAAAATTGTGTCAAAGCCGTGAAAAAAACTAATCAAATGCATAACGCAGCAAAAGAAAGTTTCTGATGATCTAGTTGTTGCCCATCACTCATGCTGTTTGCTCTCAGTAAATTGAAAGCTCAATTATTGTAATATATTCATTTTAGCATCTCAGTATGACTCCTGCTATTTAATCTAAAAAACGGACTTTGAATGAATGACAGTCTCATTAACACATTACAATCAACTGGAAAAAGGTGATTTTGAGAAATATGCTTATAATTTAACAAAAGATTGTATAAAAGAAATACTAAATGGCGTGGGGGCTAGCATCTATTTTCATTCAGATGAAAAAAATCTCATGTGATTTATGTATCAGTAACACAGAAAACAACCTACATAGTTACAATGCTTTAAAAAAACACAGGTGATGTCTACCTACCACTGCTGGACAGTTAACAAGCCAGTACTATTTCCCTAAATAATGACAGAAAAATATAGATTATCTAGTCTATGCCAGCTTCCTTCAGATATCTCTACTTCATTTTCTTCTGTAGTGAGAATTCTGGTTTGGGGCTTTTTTCTTAAAGGCTATTTAGAGATGACTATGATGGTTCTCCTATTAGCTGATCATACACTGTTGCAGAGCAAGTATTTGTTAGCTGCTATACACATGGCACCCTACCAGCCATTCTTAAACTCCCCTGGAGCTATATTCGTGAAAAGCAGTGTGCCAGAAATACGAACTTGGGATGTGGTATAATAAAACTATGCTGCACGTCTGATCCATCAATAATGCTTCATTTTGGGCTCTCTCACTCGACCCTTGAGGTATCTGAATACAGCTTCTGGACAACTGATTTATGTACTTTTTCTTGGCACTATGTTACTTAAAAAACTGTTTCACAAATTGATTTAGCATCTCTTTTAAGCACTTAATCTGAAGTTCTCTAAAGAGTTACAAAGCTTGAGCTTTGTAATTTATTAGGAGAACTAACAAAAATGAACAGTCACTGCCATATAAGAGAGATTTCTTAGGTGCCTCGATGTCTTCTGTTTCAGTTCTCTCCTGAGAACCAGGCATTGTTAAAATCAGGCATTGACATTTCTCATTTTATGCCTCACTTGAGATTGAAACAGTTAATGTTAGACTTTATGACCACGAACTTCAGTAGCTTTTTATTGCTGCTCTGTGTCTTCCTGGCTTCAAAATTCTCCTGAGCTTTAATTAGGGTTGCTATATCCCTTAGGTTTTCAACCTCTTCTAAAAAGCAGCAGGTTTTCTCACCAAACACTGCCTCAGGATTTGTCTGACTATTTAAGAGCTATTCGCTTAATAAACTCTTCAATACAAAACATACCATAACAATCACAATCTGCATGAAGGAGATGCAGCTACTCATCCTTCCCAGCAGCAGTGAGACTCTTAGAACCAGGGTATTACCGCTGAGCTGAGTAATTAAATGAAAGAAATTTAAAAAAATTTAAAAAAGAACTGAAGAAGGACCAAAACTGAATACTGAAAACAACTTTCCAGTCAGAGGACTAGCAAGAAGTGGTTGAACTATGTAAGGACAGAAGAAGCATTGTTCTTTAGATTTTTTAAGTGAAAACAAAGAAAATATGAAAATTATAAAGGGGAATATTAATGACAACAATTCCCTAACACATGAAAGAATTTGTCATAAGCTGTTTGAAAGCAGTGGTAAAAGGAACAGACTGATCTTATGCCATGGGAACTTAAATACTAAATAAAACAGAGTAGTAGCAGAATTTTTAGCTTCAGGTGGAAGGAACAGTTGTACCAGAAACAAAAAATACCTTTAATGGAAGAACTGGACAGCTGAAAACATCACTGCAGAGGAAGCCTCTTGAAAATATGTAAGAAAACTCTTCAGGCTCTCACAGGTGCATCTGTACTTGTGAGTAGCAAGTGTGGGCAAAAAGGAAGACTTTCAGATGATAGCTTAATTTCCAACAGCATCCCTGAAAATCTCCAGAACTTATAACAAATTTTCAGCTGGGAAATTCAAAGGTAGCAATAAGAGCAAGTATGTGAGATTATACAAAAAATGAAATGCAGGAGGAAGGAGAGTCAAGAAGAGGATCAGGAGGCTGGAGCACCTCTTCTATGAAAGCAGGCTAAGAGAGCTGGAGTTGCATGGACTGGATGAGAAAATGCTCTGCAGAGATCTCATAGCAGCCTTCCACTACCTGAAGGGAACCTACAGGAAAGCTGGAGAGGAACTTTTTATAAGGGCATGTAGTGACAGGACAAGGGGGAATGATTTTGAAAGAAGATAGGTTTAGATGAGATATTAGGAAGAAATTATTTGCTGTAAGGGTGGTGAAGCACTGGAGCAGGTTGTCCAGAGAAGCTGTACATAGCCCATCCCTGGAAGTTCTCAAGGCATGGTTGGATGGAGCTCTGAGCAACCGGGACTAGTGAAAGGTGTTTCCCCCAAGGGGGGCTGGAACTAGATGATCTTTAAGGTCCCTTCTAATCCAAATCATTCAATGATTCTGTGACTTCTCAACAAGAACAATACCAAAAAAAAAAAAAAA
>VZTZ01014047.1:36942-123351 GCA_013400955.1 Drymodes brunneopygia
AGGAGAGGAGAGAGAAAGGGAAAGGGAAAGGGAAAGGGAGGGGAGGGGAAGGGAGGTTCGGGGAGGTTCGGGGAGGTTCGGAGAGGTTCGGAGGGGAGAGGAGGGGAGAGGAGGGGAGGAGAGGGCAGACAGTGAAAATGTGGTGTTCTTTTTCTCTTTGCACTCAAACTGCTCTTCCTTTACACTAAGGTGAAGACTTTCTGCCTGCCTTGCTGCCATACACTGAAAGTGGTTGATGTAATAATCTGAGATTGTGGCCTCTCTTGGTAACTCCAGGAACAGCTGTTGAAAACTAAAACCACATCAGCTTGAATTTCTAGAACACAAGAATGAAAAATAATTTGCACTTGGCTCAAATCCAGGCAGATTGCAGTCTTGGTGACCTTGGGCAAGTTACTCAAGATCCGTGTTTGCCTTCCTGCTCAGCTGTAAAATTAAGTCAAAGCAGAACTTCACTGGAAATCAGATGCTGCTTCATACTTGGGTTTTTTTTCCCTGATAAATAAATTATAGAAGAAAATATAATAATTAATTAATAAGTAGCAGTCAACACATAGTAATTATGTAGCCATATCCATTATGACTGTACATAAACAAAATCAATTTTCATTAGGGGATATTAATATTATCAAGTGTTGCTAGAAAGACTGCAGCAGTTACCAAAAAAGCTTTTCTTTAATGAAGCACAGCCATTCTTTCCTTCTGTAGTATTGTGTACTGTTTTAAACAAATCAAATCTTGATATAAAATGCATATATATTTTAAGTTAAGCCCAATTTGAAAATGCCTTTCAGTACTGTTTTATATAGTTATGCACAGGATATTTTTATCTTCATAAAAGTGAAAGTTTTATGAGGAATGAACATACAGTGAGATTCAGCTGCAGTTTAAACTGGTGTAAATACATCTATTTTACCAAGACTAGCGAAGCTGACTGTAGCACCAAGATTACTTCAGTGACTTTTATTGCAGAGGGGTTTGGTTTTATTTTTCTATTTTGAACTGGAAAAGAATGTGAGGTAAGGTTCTGTTTTAGAGATGCTTCATGATTCAAACAAGCATGATTGACTGAAATGCATTTTTCCATGTTCATAATTGCAACAATAGATCAAACCAGAAAACTTTTCCACATTCTGAGGTGCCTTTGCTTTTTTTATTGAGGCAGTGGGAAGAGGGCTAGAAAATTGCAAAGAGCCTTGGTATCCATATTATTTTGTGATGAAATCTGTGTTGTTTTGTATTGAAATTGTATTGTCATGTATTTTGAAATTTGGCAGTCTGTGGCAAAAAGCTACAGGAAGATTTTCAGGTGTGCTGTTGTTATTTTAGAAATACAAGGAACAAGGAAATGAATAATCAATGTACAATTCAACTTGGAAAAAAATTATGTAGTGTTAGATCACACTTCTTGTTCTCACCTAGAGGGGTACAAAATTTAAGTTCATCATGCTAGCCAACATATTTCAGAAAAAGCCATGACCTCTGTTATTCTGATCTTTGCAGATAAAATGTAAAGGAATCAGTTTTCACTGTGTATTTCAAGACAATCACATAGAGATTCTCTTTTCCATTTACACTGCAGAATGCAACCAATATCATGATTAAAACCTATTAAATTGTATAGTTTCATTATGCAAACCCTACTTTTCCATTTCCCTCCCGTGTTTTGTTTCCCTAACAGGTTTTCATCCTAAACCTATGGACTGATTGTCTCTAGCTGTGATTCAATTGCTCTAGCTATAAAATAGGATGGAAAATGTATGATTACTAAGCTGCTAGACAAAAACTTGGCATTGCAGAGCTCCAATTGTAGGATTAGCTCTTGTTAATACTGCTTATTTATTTCATTGTAATTCTTCAACAGGATTGGGCAAAAGAATGCAACAAGTCATCAACTTAATCCTAAATCTAGGAGGAGACTATGCATTTGAAATGTGCACCAACTGGCCTGTTATTCAATCAATTTGATATTAAATTGGGTGTCATAGATATAGAGGATTGCACTTGTCTATAATTTTTCAGTTGCCTTGCAATTGTTCCATCTTCCATAGAATCTGGGTGGAAGACAAGGTTCAAAACTTCAGCTGTGCTTAAAAACTAACTAAGTAAATATAGACATAAATGGTGCTAAAAATGCAGTGTTGCATCTATTTAATCTATTTCACACGGCAATAGATGAAACTAAGTATCAAAATTATTTTGATAATCATATTATTCATATAATATGAGCCATATTTATATGCTACTGACAGTTGAACAAGTCTTAGTACTAGGACCTTTTTTACAATTTTGCATCAGAAGATAGATTTGGAGGTCTATATCTGGACTCTTCTGGATTCTCCAGTGGCTATATTTTTGTGGGAACATCTCAGGCCTTTTAGAAGTGAACAATTAATTGAATTAATTTCCTTCCCTTTTTTTCAAATCCTCTTTTGTCCCTTTGCTTTGAGTTATGATATCAGGTACTTTGGGACTAGTCATTGCTGAACATATTAATAGGCACCTGCTTTTCACAAAGAAATTCACTGTTTTTTAAGTAATGATGTTCTCCAAAATGTTGATGGAGATAATTCTTATTTCTGCAAAAATATCACTAGAAACCTTTCTGTGTTCAGAATTCGAACTATAGCAATGTTACAGAGAGAAATGCAGAACTTTCTCCATGTTTAAATTCCAAAAAATCCCTCACAAAACCACATTCTCTTAATGGTATGTGTGTCGCCCTGATTTTTTAGAGTGCTGTGTTTATAGTTGGTAGCAAAGGTTCTCATGGATTTTGTGTAAACAATCCGTGTTTCTATAACTGGCCAAAGACTGTTTTGTACTTTGGATGTTGTTTTTCATTCTTCTTTCTGGGGTGGAGAATGTGATGGACTGTGTTTCTCACCTATGGAATTTGACAGGTGGCGGCCTCCTTGTCCAATCCATGACTGTCTGTAAAAAGGTATAAATATAAGAATAAAGAGAGGCTGGGGCTCTTTTTGCTCTCTGCCCAGCCTTGGTGGCTGACCTCCTGAGTTGCCTATTTGTCTCGTGTCCGACAGAGCGACAGTATGTGTTTTAATTTCAGTTGTCCAATGTTTTCATCCTTCAGCACTTATTACTTCAAAACTACAGATATGACCTCTCAAAACCAGAATTCATCCAAAGTAGATAAATAAGAAACACCAAAAACATCCTAATACAAATTGAAAGGTATTGGTCAGAATTCAGATTTATGTAACTCACTTGAGAAAAAAAAGAATTTGGGCATGGGTAAGAATGAATATTTACACATAGGTGACTCATAGATATAGATGAAACAATATTTAAAAAAGAGATTAATTTATTATTAAAATTTGGTTGTTTAATTATTCCACTACACTTAAAAACTTATAAGTTAAATTCCTGTCTTTAATTTAAAAAGTAGTCATAATTTGTATCACCAGGAAGAATTACCTAACTGGGCTGCCATAATTCCTACATCAAACAATTCAGGTTGGTGGGATATTATGAAAATCCAAGTTCTAACTGAGAATAACAAAACTCCAGCAGTCTTTGAGCAAAGCCTCTGCAGAAAATATCCCCCTTAAAAACAATGAGCCAAAACTACAAAGGTACACAGAAAATGCACAAAACTTCAGTAAAGTCAGACTTTTGCCATCAGGAACTGAATGGTAAGTAACTATATTTTGCTAGAACAATGGGTAGCCACACAGGATCTGTTCTGCAGCTGATGGTGAGCCAAAGTGTTGTTCAAACTGAATGTAAGCATCTCTATGCTGGCACATAGAGATGCTTCTGAAAGTAGTGCATTATAGAGGGGAATATGAATAGGATAAAGGATGTGGGCCAGAAGTCTTGACTTTGACAGAGTGAATTAGTGACAGTGCAGGAAAACCGGGAAATGGAAGCAGTCAGACTATCCAGGTTAAATAACCAGGGATGGTTTTCTGGGTATAAATATCAAGATTAATGTCTGATTTACCATATTATTTGAGATATTCTATAAATCCCTTTACTAGAATAAGACTTTTAGAAAGGAAATAATTTTCTTTTAAAAATTTACCTATATTATTCGGACATAGGAAAAGTATTTTTACAGGCTCTCTGCATGTAGAAATTGCCAGGATTCAATGCTTGTTTAGTATTCAGTTCATTGCACCAATGCCTCTAAATTTGGTACACAGGATAAGACTCATTTCTTAAATGAGTCAGGCTCTAGTGAAATTGAAAAGAGCTACATGCATGCATTTGCATCCAGAATGTAACAGATAATTTTGAGATGCAAGAATAGCTTTGCTGTGTTCAATATCACACAAAATTGGAAAGTTATTTTCCTTTTGTTATACTTTATGACCAGCTACCATATTTTTCTGCAATAAAATCTGGAAGGAGTCTATACCATCACATACATTTATATATATAAGCTTCTAGCAAGAGCTGTTTTGCAGCAATATAGGTCATGGTCAAATTAAAGGAGTCACTAATAAAACATAGATTAGATCTGCCACATCATGGTGAGCTTAATCTGGACTTTAGTGCACACATAGAATTAATTCTCCCTACTCACAAACAATTTTTAATAAAGAAAGTAAACATAAGGCAGAGGATTAGGAGGCTACAATTCAATTCACACATTTTTAGACTTCTGCTGCTGCTTCTACTACCTCAGCTGGACAAAACTGCTAATGCACCTGGCTTTCCTGCCATTTCACAGGCTCTTCTGCAAACATGTGTCACTCTGTTGGACACGAGACAAATAGGCAACTCAGGAGGTCGCCGGACCAAGGCCGGCCAGAGAGCAAAAGAGCCCCAGCCTCTCTTTATTCTTATATTTATACCTTTCTACAGACAGTTATGGATTGGACAAAGAGGTTACCACCTCTCAAATTCCATAGGTGAGAAACACAGTCCATCACATTCTCCACCCCAGAAAGAAGAATGAAAAACAACATCCAAAGTACAAAACAGTCCTTGGCCGGTTATAGAAACATGGATTGTTTACACAAAATCTATGAGAACCTTTGCTACCAACTATAAACACAGCACTCTAAAAAATCAGGGCGACAAACGTATATTTTTTATTCTTTTTCTCTTTCACTAACTGGTCCAATTGCCCTCCCACCACTCCGCACCAACAAACAAATAAACAAAATCAGATAAAGGAACAGCCAGATGCAGTTTCCAAATATCCTAGATCCTATTTGCAAGATACTTCATATCAACTGAATTGTTTTGTCATCTTACTCTTACTGCTGCATCCCATTTGTGAGCTGAGGCATAACAACTTCAGGAGCATGGGTAAAATGCATTTATAAGGCAACATCAACTCAGCACCATTAACTGAAGAAACTAGACACAAAAGACAGGAATTGTGCCTTCAGGTTAGCTGAGACATACCACTTCAACAGGTGCTTCCCAAGAGACGTTGTTTCAGATAATCTTTTAGAATGGGGACAAAGTGTAAATCTAGCCATGAAAAGAAAATGGAGGAAAACTTGGCTTTCAGGGGGGAGCAGAACTTAGATTCACATTTGGTTTTGAATATAGCTATCAGAGTATTTTCTTATATTCTGAACTTTCATAAAGGAAATAAAAGCACAAGCTTAAAAATGCAAATTTGCAACAGATAAATAGTATGAGAATAATATTTGAATTTAAAAAAATGTAGAATAGGATGCACATTTGAACTGTGACAAATACTGTTTCACTTAAAACCAGTGTAATTCAAGAATAAAATAATTCAATTAATTATTTTCCTTAAAAACAATGTAGTTTATGGCCTTTAAAATGACAGCAGTTTCTTGGAGTTGCATAGAAATACCCGTAAGGAACCCCTCTATTAATGGGGCAGAGGGAGTTACTTGCTCCTAACAAAGTAACTAAACTTTTTTAAAAAATTTTTTTACTCCATTATCACTTATGTTTAGAAATTAACAAAGGTATGTTCAGTGTTAATTTCTGATGTTCATTCTTTTAATGCTGAAGTATAGAGAAGTATTAAAATCATTATGGTTGAATAATATTTTAACTTGTTGTCAGGCTCCAATTTTAATAAATTAAGAGATTTTTAAAAGACTTTTTTATCACTACTTTCCTTGGCATTTTTCCTTTTGTTTAAGATTTCTTTTTCATTCTCTTCTCTTTTCCTTAAATGCTGAGTGGTAAGTGTTCTCAAGTTAGAACTGGTGCATAACATAGAGATAATGCATAAACAAAAAAAATGTACAAAGAAAACCTATTATTTTGTAATTCATAATAGAGCATGTTTTATTGCCTATATCACTGCTAATGTTATAAATAAATATGTCATATTTTAAAAATGTGTAGTTCCATTTTCAACATGAACGCAATTGCAAAAGTACTAATATCACCTATAAAACTTAAATGTTTTGTGTAGGCTGTTCATCTAAGCTCCTCCTATAAAAAAAACCAGGCATTTACAGAGTATGTATCTTCCTATTTCCACAGGTTACTAAGATGCCTAAGCAGAGTAAAATAATTTTAGCTTGAAAGTCTAAAACTCACTGAATTTTTTTTCAATTAAAGTTCTTTAGATGTTTTTAAAATATACTAAATTTACAAATATCTTATACCTCTAAGGGACCTCAAATAACCAAAGGATATCAGAAATGTTTATGTCTTTAAATGCATGTGAGTGTACAGGCTGATAAATACATATATGCGTACAAGATGCTGACACATTACACTTTGCATATTGAAGATGTGTTTGGAGAAGTTCACCAAAGTTCATTTTTAAAATACTTAAAAAGCCTGTATAATTGTATATTTATACTTAAAATGGGTGTGAGGGGATTTTTATGTTTCATGACCCTTGGAAGAATC
Source organism: Drymodes brunneopygia (assembly GCA_013400955.1). Lineage (NCBI taxonomy): Eukaryota > Metazoa > Chordata > Aves > Passeriformes > Petroicidae > Drymodes > Drymodes brunneopygia. The sequence continues at coordinate 43,771 of VZTZ01014047.1, forward strand.
CCTAGGTTTAAGTTCGAATGGGTAAAAGAAGATGTGATTAAGTTTTTGACCTTGAGCTAGTTTGGGGGTGAAAAAAAAGAGAGGAAAAAAAGATGAGAGATTAAAGAGCTTAGTAAAAACTATACTTCTGAAAATTCCTCCAGTTAACTTTAGCATCAATAAGATGCTACCTACATGTTTGATATTTGTTAGAAGAAAGAAAAAAAACAACCTTCACACAAGAAAATTGGACACTTTCTTTCTCTCTCTTCTTTCAAAGATGAAGAGTCTGAGAAATAATTCATAAATCTTCCTCTTAACTCCAGTTCTTCAGTTGTATTGATCTTCCCTGCCCTTAGGTCTTTCTTGGTGAGCAAATAACAGACACTTGACTTCCTGTCTCTTCTCTTTCCTATATGAGCTTGTTCTGAATCCCTGATGGACTCAGACCTCCTATTGACTTGAGACAGGAAATCTTCTTATAAATGACTGCACAGCTGCCCCCTAAAAGAGTTTCTGCTGGGTGACTGCCACACCACTAACCTGCCTAATTGTATGCCTTAGCCTCTCCTTTTACTGTTTGTCAAGTGCACTGTCTATGAAAGTCAAAATAAAATTGTCTATAATCATTCTTTTAAATGGAGTATTCCCTTCTATCATAGATTTTCCTTCAAAAAACATTTTTATATTAAAATCCTGATCCTTTGCAACATGTAACTTATTTTGTACAGGTACTGATGTCCCATTAGCACCCTTGACCCCTGTATTGCCTAATGCAGAAGGCAAACCTGAGTCTATTTTTTCCTGTTATTTAGAAATTTTCTGTAAGAAAAAAAAAAGTTAACAGTTTAATATATATATTACAGCTACACAAATGAGTCAGTCCAGAGTAAACTGGCTCTGACACTGACTAATAGTAGCTGATTATCAAGAAATTATGAAAAATCAGGGTATGCATGGATGCAACAGAGTATCTTGCTTTTGCTAATTCTGCACATGAAATTTTCTGTTAAAGACTACCTTACTGATTCTAATGGATACCAATCAATGAGTTTTGAATCCTGCTTCCAGGCTTGTCAATGCATCAAGTTTCCTGCTCCTTGATTTGGTCCTTTCCAAGGGGTAACTGTTGCCTCTTTTTGACTATACTAATTGATAGACAAATCATGATGGGCTTTTTTGTGAGAAAACTCTTTCCTGTCTTCCTTTCTTGCTTGTTTTTAATTTATTGGCCCAGCCTCTCATCAAAGAGGTAACTTGTGCTATAGCAACAAGATAGTCATAGAATCATAGAACAGATTGGGTTGGAAGGGACCTGAAGGATCATCTAGTTCCAGCCCTCCTGCCATGGGCAGGGGCACCTTCTACTAGACCAGGTTTCTCAGGACCCCAACCTGGCCTTGCATGCTTTCAGGGGTGGGTCATAATCCCTTTGCAAAAGACTGGGTCATGCAAGAGATCATGAAAAAGCATCCTCCAGCATCGTGTCCTTAATCAAGCAACAGACTAGCAGATAGGAAAACCAAACCAGATGTTATCAGGTGTGCTTTAAACACTCTCTTTCCACCTATTTTATATAGAAGACTTTTGAGATAACAAGAGGAATTAAAGCATGATGTAAGACTGAAGAAACAGTGACTGACAATTGAACAAGCAGATAAAAAGTTGAGTAGAGGAAAAATTACTTTGCAATTTTTCATTTTTTCTTCTTTTCAGAATAAGTTTTGAAGCCATTCTTAAGTAGTAGATATGACAGGCGGAGCACATAAACTAATACATTGGATGGGATGGAGAAAGGCATTTAGCTGCTTTTGTCACACTCCTTTTTAGATCAAAGCTTTCTTGAAAGTCATGTCTTTAAAGAAGATACACAGATTACTTTCCCAATATAGAACAGGGATTATTGAATGAGGCTTTCCTTAGAAGTCCCTGATCATACTTAAATTCATTCCTGTCATGAGATCAGAGATGGCTGCAGGCCATCTTTGCACTGTCATATTTCTTTACTTTCTTCAGATTTACAACCATGTTTAAATACTTCATCGGGCAGGAGGGAAATTAATCGAGACACAGAACAGTGTTTCTGGGAAGTTCTCATAGACTATCTGTAGAAAGTCTCATACATTTAGTCCAGCAGCTCTGGGGGATTTTTTTCCTAAGTGTTGAGATCAGATTACCTAGTAGGAAATTGCAACTTCCTTCAAGGTGGATTGAAGTTTTCAGTGATAGGTTCGGCAGAGCGGACTTGAATGATGGAAGTAATTTAAAAAAATTGGGTTAGCAAAACACAAATGAAGAGGATGAACACTGCAGGTAAAGGAAAAAATAGAAAAACCTCCACAATATTAGCTTTTCTCTGATATTTATGGTTAGTGGTTTTAAATATAAAGATATGATCTAAAAAATGTATTTATCCAGTTTTTCCTTATCTATTCAGCTATGAATATTATATTTAGGTATTTTTCAACATTTCTTGTGTTTATTAATTCAATGAAAATAAATTAAACTCTTTAGAAAAAAACCCCACATAAACACACACCTTTAAGAAATCAAATTGTATTTCAGAAAATGTATAAACGTTTTGGGTACAGGTTTATCGGTTCTCCATCAAAATAAAAGAATAAAAAATATGAAGAAAGTGGTTACATTACTTAGAAAAATCTATCAGCTCAGCAAATATATTCTAAAGTGTTAACAAAACTTTAAAATAATTGTTCTTAATATTATTATGTTTCAGATGAAGACCATGCATGAATCAAGACTTGACAAGGCAATCCCTTGCCTTAGGGAAAATAAGCACTTGAGTGTATCACGCTGTGATTTCCTGTCAGGCAAAACAAACCTGCCATGTGCCTTTTCACTCCTGACTCTGCCTGTGCCAAAGTCCTGATTAACCAAGATTTCACTCACTGCCAGAAGCAGCTTTTACTATTTGGACTTCTTTTACACCCCTTTTCTGACTTCCTTTTTTCACTCATCTAATGCTATTGCTTAAACTATTAAAAAATTAAAATATCTGTTTGGGATCTCAGCCACAAGGGTAAACCAAATAACTGTGGTTCAAATTTTAGTCTAATGACTAGAAGTTAAACTAAAATATAGGAGCCTATTAGTGTTTAAATTTTGTGTACATCATTTTAGGCATGGACTATTTCTCCACACACATCTATGCCATTAAAGCAATGGCCACAGAGAAGCTGGCAAGAAAGATTTCGTCTACCTTCTATTTCACAGATGTTTTAAAATATATCAAATGAAGTGCAAAGATGCAACCAATTTGCTCTTGACACCATGTCTGCATGAGTCTAGTTTAGGCTAGGATTGACGTGGTGGTATTTCAAGCTTTTTTTCCCAACACCAGATAAACAAAGAGAGAAACAGTGGTGTAGTACAAGGGAACAAACAGGTGCTGAGAGTTAATACCTTACTCTTGTTAACTTTTTCACTATTTCCACTGTATTGAAATCTCTTTGACCTTGTCTGATTGTTCTCTACAGGTGGCTTAGTAATATGACGTGCATCTAGAGCCTGTTATCTGGGATTAATCTCTTGCTCCACAGCACAAATAACTGTCATGTGATGCACTTCACTGGTTTATGATGTTACTCCCTGTAGGTTACTCTGAAAAGATACAGATTATCTTGATGTTTCAGAAAGGCATCTCAGTGCAGGACACCGCTTTCTAAGAGTCTCTGCCATAGTACTTATTGGTCATGCTGTGAAAAATCGATGTCAGTTTATACACTGCCCTTTTTCTCTTACCCTACTCTGAAAGAAGAAAAACCCCACAACCTACACATTATTAGCTTAATTTAAAAAAAAACCAAACAAATAAGAGAGCAAAATAAAAGTGCTGTCATTCTGAATTACACTTAAAGTTATGAAAAGAGAACAGAAAAAAAAAAGAAAATAAGAGAAACACAATTTTGTAACCAGCATTTAGTTACACATACAAAGAATTTTGCACCAAGTTCAAAGACACTTCCCATGGATTTGCAGGGACATGTCAGAGACAATATAAGATAGAACTGTAAAATTTTACCATACAATTTAAAATACATTTGAACACAAAATTCTTTTATTTTTCTTAATGTAAAGTATGTGTAGAAAAGTACATACTTATGCATTGCCCCAACCTTGGTAGTGTTCAAAGCCACGTTGGATAAGGCATTAAGCAGCCTGGTCTAGTGGGAGGTGCCCCTGCACAAGGCAGGGGGATGAGACTAGATGATCTTTAAGATCAATTTCAACTGCTTAGCACTCTCTTTTTCCATGAGTCTATGCTAAACTGATAAATTCAATTTTTTTTTTCTGTGATAATGCCTATACATTTTGTTCAGAATACCATTTAAAGGATTTTTCTGCATACACTTATATTCTAAACACTGATGTAATTGCCTTTGTATATCAGCTTTGTGTCTGTGGAAGGAAGGAAAGCAAAAAAAGGGTGTGGGAATAAAAAGTATAGAAATTTTTAAAGCAACATTCTTCCCATTAATTCTACATATTTGAAAATGCTAGTTTTGACAAGAATGAAGATACTCAATGTAGGGTGTTTTTTCCACACATATCTACTACATGCCTATATGTCTTTTGATGATTCTATGAGGCCTAATAGTGATAGATAAATGTAATTAAATGGTAGTATAAACATGGTTAAATACTAATATATAAATGGCTGCATTATTTATTTCTCTAGTAGTATCTGATGTAGACAAATGTTTGTTTCTCTACTTTAAAAATAAACTGAAGGAGAAGTGATTAAACACCATGCTCAAGTAGAAACAGTGAGTCTTCCAAAAGTGGAGAATGTAAAGACTCAAGCTAAAGTCATAATCATTGAACTCCTTTTCTCTTTACCTCCAGATACAACTAAACAAATCAGTCACTTTTTCATGGTTTTGTTTCCTCCTTCTATCTAGATAAGTTTAGTTCTTTAGCTGTCTCTGCCACTGAAGAATGGAATAAAATGTCTCTAACTGACAAGGACCCATAAATTTCACTGTGACAAAACAAAACCAAAAATCTTCTCAGAGAAACTGCTGTGGAGATGTAAAAATACTTTTTTTTCTTTCATATAAAGGAATTACCTCAAAAAAAATCTGAAGGTTGCAGATTTTCAGTAAGATCCATAGTCATTCCCTCTCTCCCATTTTCCCCCAACTCAAATAAGTTTGGAATAAGAAAGAAGGAAGAAAAAAAACCAAACAACACCCTCATTAAGTCTAGAATCATGAAGGTTTCAATACTACAACGAAATTCTCTTTAAAGAAAATGTGATGGGCAAGGTTGGCTTTAGCAGCAAGCAAAGCTATGCAGTTATATATTCTATAACATTAGGAAGAAAGCTGATCTTGTATATGCAATTCTAATGCAAAATTACTTGTATTTTGTTTTTGTAGGCTGAGTCAATTTTGAATACTTTTGGTTATGTAACTAGCTGGCACTCATAGGAGTGTTGACAGCAAACTATCAAATTGTGACTTTTAACCCAAAGATTTATTGTTTGCCAACCGCAAGTTTTAAGGCTGCACCTCACTCATATTTATTGCTTCTGGATTTTATTATGCCTTTCTAGTTTCAGAGTTGGTTTACTAACAATTTAGGTTGCAAACAGAACAAAATTCTTAAAAAAATTGTCAATTATTTTTATTAAAAAAAGAAAGCTTTTTCTTTTTACAGCAAGATTTTTATATTTTTATTTTTCAATCGCAACGTATATCCAAAAGATTAAGCAGCATGAATGAGCTGTGACCCCAGCAGACTAGAGTCATCAGCTTCTATACTTCAGTTTCACTGATGGCAAAGTGACACCAACCTCTTTTGCAAAGTGCTATGATGAGGAGCACTGTTTGTATGGGCACTAGATATAATTAATCAATTGAAAAAAAAGCATGAGTTAGATGTGTGCTGATGAGAGGAGACTGAATACAGAGCTCACCAAAATTACAATCCCTAGTTTTCATAAAAAGGAAATTCATACCGGAAAGCAAATTTTTTTTCACACTCATATATACATACTCTTATGCCTGTATTTCTATGCAGCTTCTCAGTTGAGAGCCTTTATTAAGGCTTTTTGCAACAACCATCAGCATCCTGATGTCTTTTTCAAGCAGAATTTGGTGTTCATGGTAGAAGTTTCTTCAGTTTTAATACTGAGGTATGCTTGTATTTGTTTTCCACATGTTTCTTCAGTACACACCGCTGCCCTACCCAGGCAGCCAGGGCAGTGTGGCCAGCAAGAACTGGCTGACCCCCACCCTAGGGACATCCCAAGCTGGTGTTTGTCACTCCTTGGCTGCTCCTACCCTTGGGGCAGATGGCACCACACAGCCCCAGGGAACTGAGAGCCACTCATACCCAGGCAGTCAGGGTGGTAAATGCCACCAGGACCAAGCTGGCCTCTCAGGCACCAGACCCTCTGATCCTGTGTGGTCAGGAGATTTATCAGTGAAAAACTGGCTCATTTTCCTTTTAATTTCCTTTTCAAGGCTGAAAGGATAAACGGAAGACTGTTAGTGTATGGCAGTTCCACAGATGAAGACAATTCATTCTGTAACCTTCCTATTTGTTCCTCTGCTTTCTCAGAGCTGGATATTGGATACTCCATGCCTTCTTCACTGAATAGCTCTTGTAGTCAGTCTTCCAAAGACTGCAGCCATCTGAGACCCCGGTACATCACCATAACTGTAAATAAACATTCTAAACACTGTCAGACTCATAAATGATACAGTCAGGGCACTGCTGTGCACTGGCAGTGTTTTAGTAATGCACGGCAGCAGGACCACTATCACTCTGAATTCATGTGACAGATGAGCTTTGCCAGAAATGCCTGGGATTCTCTTAAGCTAGATTGTTAATCGGGGGCACAGATAGTGTTCCTGTTACTCTGGTTAGTGTTAATAATGCCTGCAGTAGTTCAGTGATGTAATTCCAGCATTACCTCTTTACACATTTCGCTCTAGATAATTTATGGATAGTACCAAGTGATATATCCCATAGCTATGAACTCTGGAACTACTCATAGAAAGTTTCTTAGCAACATATATGAAGCAATTTCATAGTATACTGTGATTAAAGATAGAAGCTTCATTAAAATCTGCTGCTTTACAACTAGAATCTTTTTTTTGTGCAATCAATACAGTATCACCTAAAAGTGGTCTCACACAAGTTATTTATAACTTGCTAGGTTTTTTTTCATCCCTTCTCAATAAAGTGTAATACTCACAATGGAACAGAGTCTGATGCCCTTACATACTCCATATTTGTTCTGCATCACCATTGAGCTGGCCTGAGCCTGTCCCAGTTTACCTGGTCTCCTGGGAATTGTTTGCTAGGCAAAGGCCTTTGGTTAGTATCTCTCAAAATTTCTTCTCCCTCCTCCCCTGAGCACTATGTCAGATTAAACCCCAGTAGACTTCCTGTACTGGAGGGAGCAGGAGACTGTCATTAAGATTAAGCATAAAGAAGCTTTAGATACCAAGCAAGAGTAATCTTAGGGCTCTTTTTGGCAAAAGAAAAAAAGTTAAAAGAAGTTCTAACAGGCTCTGACTGTCTTTTTTGTCTTCAGTTGAAACTTAGGGCTGGCATCACCTTACCTTCTAAACTTTATCACTCTTTCAAGTGCTGTTTACATCTGCACACGAGCTATTACCTCTTCTTTATAAGCTGTGGTGGAAATAGCCTATATAGTTAATGTTTTATCATTACCAGAGATAGTTAATTTAACCTAAAGGTGTTTGCACAAAGTGCCCATTTAGTTCGAGCTTTCCTCCATTTCCCAGATGCTCCAAACACAACTTCTAGCTGCAGAGGGAGGTTCGTGTAAGCCTCAAGGAGAAAGTGCCGTGACCTGAGCACCCATTTGAACTGCTCATTTCAGTCTGGCTACAGCAGACTCCTCAAAGTGCTCAGGCACCATAGCCCCCATTGAGCTGCTGCCTTTCCCAAGGATTTCACAGACTGAGCCATACTGCAGCCTGCACACGGACCTTGCTGTGTAAATCCAGAAATGCCAGAAAGCAATCAGTTCACTGCACATGTGGCAGTAAATGATTAGTTGTAGGTCCCAGCACATTACAGGAGACAGCTGTGGTGCAAGCAGTGCCATGTTATAGATAAGCTAAGATCTGCAAAGCTAAGAACAATCAGTACCAGTCAAGCAAGCTCTTTTCCAACCTAATTTAAATGTTTATTTGTCATGTAAATGCTCTTCAACATTAAAGAAGTTAAAAGTTAAGAACCAGGTAACCCTTGGAGTGAAATTAAAAATTCACAAGGCATATAGGTAGCTAAGAGAACATTGTAAGAGCTACATTTGAGCACTGCAAAAAATCAGGTCTTTCAGGATAGAGTTCTTAAACCTCCCTTCTAATAAAGGCAAATGGATTTATCAATTGCTGCAAAGAAAAAAAAATAAAATATTAGCAGAGGTTCTAGGAAAAAAATCAGATAAAAAAGCCTCCAAGTTATTTTAACCCCAAACTAAATCTGTGGGGTTTTGTTTGGCTTTTTTTTTGGTTTGGGAAGGGAGGCATTAAATGAGTCGAATAGTGATTGTTAAGAAACACTAGTCCTGATAGGGCCTATTTTGCCATATGAACAAACAGGTGTTTGCCAAGGGCAGAAAACAATATGGGGCAAGAAAATCTTTAATGGTTTTTACATGCATGAGAGAGTGTGGATCAGGTGGATAAGCAAAACATTTAAACATACGAATGGCAGCAAAAGACCCTGGGCTAACAAAAACCAGTATTTCTAAACTGAAATACATTGCTGCATGATGTCCATATCAAGCATTTCAGTGATTGCTGTCAGGATGAGCTGGAGTGTCAAAATGCCAGTTTCAGATGCAGTCACAAATGTTCCAGTTACACCAATTCCAAACATGGCGACAACATCCTATTGAAAGAATCCTAAAGAATAGAAATTCCATGCAAAGTACAGGCAGAAAACTACCAAGCATTATGTTTTATAATGATGTGAGTAGTCTTTGTTTATAGCAAAGATGGTATTCTTTTTTCAGGGCAGATTGTTTAACACATTTCCATAACTGACTAAATAAACAATGATGCTATTGTGACTCTGCAAAAATATTTTTAAATATTCTTTTTTCCCCTTTTTTCCCGCTTTTGCTATGACATGTTAGTAAAAAATGTTAGAAAATACCAGTGCAGGATCACTTGCTTAATCTATTTGTTCTTTTTACAAAAAAGATTTATGTTCTATTTACCATACCTAACTAATATACAATCAACTTGGGAGCAAGAGGCAGATTTTGTACTAGCTAACTTTTGCATAGCAAGAATCCTTTAGAAGACCACAAAGTTATTTCCAGTATAAAAGATAGGCGTTCATCATATAAAAATAGTTGGAGAGAAGCAGCCTCTCTCTTAATTAAACACATCTAAAATAATTTAATACAGATAGAATGAAATGAATGATGACACACAAGTCATTTATTTTCATGTAGAGAGAAGTCTCATCTACCCAGTCAACAATCTCTATAGCAGATAGTTCCTAACCCAGAAAGTAATAAGCTATTTATTTCCAGTTGAAATGTGGCTCAGTATGCCTGGAAAGAAGAAAAATAGAATTCCATGTGGGTGCTAACAATTGTCATTAACAGCTCCAGTGCAGGAAAATAAATTGATTTTTTTTTTTTTGGCAAAAATACTGTGTGTCCTTTACAGTCACTTCTCTTGTACACTTACAAAGGCTGCATGGCTTTTATTTCAAAACAAATGGGAATGGACAAAAAAAAAGTTCCTTCATTCTTATTTCTCTTCTATCACAGAAATCTATCTACTCACTGAAATCTCATTCCTGCCTTGATTTAGATACCCTTTGCCAACTTGTTGCAGAATTTCTCACTATTCTATGTGAGCAGCAAAATTGGGATAATAGTAAAAAGCAAAGCTGAATTTAAAACGTTTCATAAAGGACATTGGAGGCAAGAAAAAGCAGTGATACATATACTGAGTCACCCCAGAAGTAAGACCACTTGTGATTCAAGAAAACAATATAAAATAAAACATTTAGATCTCCTACTGAGATCCAGATGGGACTCCCTAACTGTGGAGATTGGTGACAGTGAAGCTAGGTAGACAAAACTGACCTGCAAATGTGCTTTCAAAGGCAAACAGCTGTCTGAGGTTAAAAAAGCACCAAAACCCCCAAGCACAAAAACCAAACAAAACTTTCCCCAACATATACTGAATCCAACTCAACACAAATTAGACAAAGCTTTCCTGTGGAGCTTCCTTCTGCATTTGTCCTTTACCTGCTATTGGCTGGATTAAGGACATGTGTAGCAATTAATGGGATGCTAACACTCTTCTTTCCATCTAGAAAATATAGATGATGGCATGTCCAGAAAAAAAAGATCCCTAGTGACTGACTGAATATACCTGAACCAGACAAGCTTGTTGCCATTTAATAATTTATAACCCACCACTAAGTCAATAATCAGGATTGTTAAATTAAACCAAAGAGAAGTGTTATTCCATGAAATCTAAATTTATGTTAGAATTTAAATGTTGGCATGCAGGATCAATAGCATGGAGACAATACAGGCAAGGGTTGTCAGGTTCCTTATACTAGAAAAGAGCGCTCGCTGTCTCAGCTAGGTAGAAAGATTTTACTCTGTTTACACATTTTTTTGATGTGAAAATGGCTACAACTTGTGATCCGGCCATGGAGCACAACCCAACCCCAAGAAGTTGAGCTGTGACATGAGAATTCCCAGATGTTATCTGGGATGTTAAATTCAGATAGTTCTTCAGTCTCTCAATAGGAGATAAGAATTTATGCCCAGATTTTGAGAAATAACAATCCTCTTAATAAATCTTATGTCTGGATATTTTGTGCAATCAGGATGACTGGTTATTTTCCAAAAACCACAAGGACGTTCCTGGTTAATATCCCACCAGGTTCTGTTGAAATGAATGTGCAATGGGTCTGTATTATGTCAATATATAGCTGCTGTGTTCTGCCCTTCAAATAAAAATAGACACCTTCAACTACACCAGAAATAAAATATCAGACTAGCTTATAGTGTTCCAAGGAACAGTGTAACAAAACTAAGAAAAATATCCTCAATGAACCAACAAACCAAAACAAATGAAAAGAATTAAAGAAAAGTATCCTTTGCTTTATTTCTTTCTCTTATCAGAGAATGGCTGCATCATACACCTTAAGCTGTGAGAAACTTTGTTTTGTGTCCTATTAATAGGTACAAGCTCCAATCAAAGACTAGCATCATGCTGTGTTGACCAGTAGAACTCATTCTCAAATAGCTAGGTCAGAGAAAATAGGTCAGAGTATTCTTTTCCCTAGTCTCCACCTTGTACCACTATGAAAAGCCCCTTTCATTAACAGAAAGCTCTTTCAGTGGAGATTCAGCCAAGAGAGAAGTATCCCAGGGTTGAAATAAAGTAGAAATATGAACAATCAGTTTAAAGGAAAAGAACACATACACAAAAAGTGGTCATGGGAGGCAGGACCAGTGGATGAAGGGGGCTGTACTGGGGCAAAGGAGGAAGGAGAAATGCTCACCTTGCAGAATCTGTGGTAGTGGAAGCTTCTGCCTTTTGGTGCAGGCTCCAGAAGGGGAGCACCATAGTAAAAATAGCTGGGAATAATTAATTAAGGACAGTAGTTTCCCGCAGTCATGAGTTCACCCTATTCTGTAGTTTACATTGTCATTGAAGTTATTTCTGCATGGTGCAGTTCTGTTCTGTGTTATTCTCAAATTTTTAAAGAGCATCCACTACTTCACCAGTTTTCAAAGTACAATTCAAGTACTGTTCCACTTAAGAAGGATTCTATAAATTTTAACTGGCTAGTAAATAGCCATGATGTACCTCAGTATTTTCTGGCATCATACTAAAGTCTATGATAAACCTGAAGGATTTGCTAGGTTTCTTAGAAAGGCTGGCTTTGTTGTATGTGGAATGCCCAGCTACATCCCATCTTAGCATCTGCATTTGATAAATACAGTTGTGATAACCTCTGCTTAATGCAATCCTTTCTATAATTGACTGTTTACTCAAGAAAAATTGATTATTCTCTTTGCATCCCTTTCACCTTCCTTCATAGCTGTGAGTAATATTTGGAGAGATACATATAAATGAATGTGATTTAAATTACTCCTATTATTATTGTCTAAACATGCCCAATTTCAGTTAATTAATAACAAATATTTCCATCTGACCAAGTCATAATATTGTGCACTGAAATATTGAATGGAGTCAATGGAGTTGCTGTTTAACCAGCAATTCTCCAGTCTGTAAAACAGGTACAAGAAGATTTCATGAGATACAGTAATACACCCAGTTCTTACTACACAATATAGTGTGGGCCAGACAGTAAATATTCTTCATCCTTTAGCAGATCACATTTTCAGATTTTTTGTTTACTAATACTGCATATTTAAACATGCATTACTGTAGAAAAAAAAAATACAGAGTAGGTATCCAAAAATCAAGGTAAGAAATGTTTTCTCCCATATTTCTGTTCTTTCTTGAATATTGATGAATACCAAGTAAAAAGCAATTCAAATGCACATAAAGTGCTTTCGTATAGTAGGAAATGGTAAGACAGAAATCATATATTCTATAATATTAACAGAAATAATTGTCAGTATAAGTATCATAATGAATAATGTTTCTGTTTGTACAAGAAATATGCTCAGATGAATGATTTTTGTGCTCTTGCTGAGATATTAGAGCACTTTTCAATTAAAGTAATCAATGCCTGGCAGGAAATGGCAACACTTCAAAAAACATTAATCAAAGGTTAGATAAACAAAATGAGGTTTACTGGAAATGGTACTCATTAATATTATGAAAAGACTTGTGGATGTGGCAGTTAGGGACATAGTTTAGTGGTGGACTTGGCAGTATGGGTTAATGGTTGGACTCAATGATCTTAAAGGTCTTTTCCAACCAGAACGATTCCATGCTTCCAATCCATCCGAATCACTAATCCTATGATATTGTGCTATGACTCACTTCAGTTCAACAACAGGAATCAATTAGCACAATGTCATCACCACTTGTCCTTCTCTTCTTTAGTTGGCATTTCAGATTTTTAATTGACTCCTGTGCAGTAGATGGCACACATAATCCTCTGTAGGCTGGAAGCACCAGTTTCTCAATGAGAAGCTGCACCCAAAGCTGCCTAATGGTCCTTGTCACTCTAGCAGGTAATTAAAAGTCTTCCCACTTTGGAACTTAGCCAGTAGAAAAGCATTCAGAATGCTCCGCATGTAAAATGAGGAATAAAGCTCATACTTTGAAGGAGGAATAATAATATTTTGCAATTACATAATGTCTTTTCTTCAGGGATTTTAAGTAAATTAATAGACATTAATTAATAGAACCTTGTAAATTCCCCGGAAAATACTTGTGCTGCTCATTATAAAAGAGGACAAAAAGGAATTCAATACTTCAGTTTCCACAGAATCACTCTTCCTGGATGCCTCAGCACTGGTTAATTTAGTTAGATTACTGTGTTGGAGGAACTGCTGAGCATTTCTGGTCCTATAAAAACAAGATTTTTTCATGCTCAACATCTCTGAAAGTCAGACTTTGGGTAAGAGACAGAAAACTGAAACAACCTTGTGCAGGCAAAACTTTACTGCTAATGAAGGTAGAGTAACAGATAAAGCTATTATACTGTAATGATGTTTAACATAAATGTAAATACATCTTTCATTCATTTTGGGACACTTAAAATTATCTTTGTACTCAAAACAGTTGAAGAAAACCATATATTAATGTTTTGACTGGTCATCTGATCAAGATGTGTTTTCAGAGGAATTCTGTGAGAATTTTCTTTTCTGAAACACTAGGATGAATCTCAGCTATTAACAGAAACAACAGTCATGACTATAAAACAGCAAATGTGTTATAAGCACTCTACAGTGGAGCTTTAATATCTACTGTCATAGTTCAATTTTTTTTAATGATTTTCAGTTGTTCTTTGGGTAATACATCTAACTTTTTTTTTAAATGACCTATCTACTTTACGGTTATATAAAAACCAAAAGTTTTTAAAGACAGAAGTTATTTTGTCAACACAGTAGCAATCACAGTAGCATCTTCTTTATAAACATGGTTTTTTGAAGAAGAATAAAATAAATGAAACTCAAAGCAGTTTGGCAGAGATGTAATCTTTGTCTCTGCAATTCAGTAATTTTAAGACAAATAGGTTTTTAAAAGAGTGCTTTAGAAGAGACTAGAAGTATTCTGAATGGATAATTTTTGTTCAGGACAGATGCATTGTATGAGTCATAAGCCATCATCCCTACAAGGGCCTTTTTTCCCCCCACTTTTTTCTTCCCCCCACCTTGCAAGGAAAGCAGTGAAATAGGGATAAGGTTTTTCTAATATGAAGCATTTGTTTGTTTTTTTACAAACACTTAAAAAAACTTTCAAATTTTTGTCAAAACCTTTGCAATTGCAGAAACTTTGGAAGATGTTCTGTCAAATACATGTCTAAAAGCATACAAGCTTTTTGGTCAAAGAAGATGACAAACACCTTTTAAAGTGCGTGATTATTAATTTCTAACAATAATTATCTCGGTTAATAAAGTTTTAGGAAATGAAATAGTTTCTATTTAATGCAGTATGTTTAAATATGATGAACAGTAATACAAAACATTTCACTATGGAAAATTACAACTACTAATTAAAGAAATCATTTAGGCATGAATGCTTAGTGACTTAGCATGACTAGCTCATAGATAACAAAAGTCAAGCTAAAAGTTCTTCAAAAGAAAACATTTTATTTCTTTCATTTTAGTTTCTTAGAAGTCAAGTTAGGAAAAATAAAAAAATCAATTCCCACCGTATTTTTTTAACATGATTTATTAAGGAAATATTTCTGAAATTTGAGGGGAGTTCAAACTCCTGTTAAGAAACAGAAATCTCTCAGAAAGAAATCTTTCACTGAATGTTAAAGCAAAATATTAGGAAAATTTAAGAAATTGGTACTGAAAATAGCAGCTAGTATATATATAACTTAAACCATTGACCTTACCACATATGGATATCTGAAGTTTTGAAAAGGAATGGAGGTTCCTTCTTATGAGTGGGAACAAATCAACAGTATGCTTTTGAGGGACAGAAGCCATTTGTCCTCTTACTCTATTCTTTTGCTGATTTTATCCTGACTTGAAGCTTACCTGATTAAGTCAGTAAAATTGCAGAACACTAACCCAGGAAAAAGGGCTTTTCTGTTTTAAGGAGTGTGTGCTAATTCCTTTGCCAATTAAGAAAATTTAATTAACTACGTTATGTTCACTTAAGCTTCAGAATTGATTTGTGACATAGACTAGGAAAAAAAAATCTGCAGTCTGGAATTTGGGGATGAGATCTTTTGATGGAAGTAAGCTGTGCATTCAGTTGTAATAGGAAATTGCACACTGAGAACGCATAATCTTTTTTCTCAGTAGTTTATGGAAGGACGAATTACAAAACTTTCCTCAACAGATTAGGTTACTCACTCTTTCCCTCATGTTCTTTTTTGTTTCTGGTTTAAACTTAAATCATAGAGGCAAAAGACCTGTGATAAACACTGTCATATGCAACTGAGTTGATAAGCATCAGGGGAAGTTATCTTTCAGTACAAATTTCACTCTCATCAGGAATTTATTGTGAACAGGCACCATACAACTATTAGTACTACCATGGAGCTATATTTATTTGTTACTGTTATTTTAGTGTGTAATGAATTGTCTTTTGCATTGAAAAGGTTTGCAGTTTTAAAACTGGAAGTTGTTTCAATTGTGCAGAACTGAATTCATGAGCTAGCCTATAGTGTAGAAAGTGAATAGAAGGCTTCAATTCACACATAGAAGAATTTTTATCATTCAATGGGCCTGTCTCAGAACAATTCCTTTAAAGCTTACTTGGTTTTAATGTTTGTATATTTGGGGCATTTTTGAGTTGTTGATTTTAGGTTGTTGTTTCCTTTTTTTTAAACTGATCCTATTGTTTTTATGAGAACAAATGAAATTTAACTGTATTGATTCAGATGACAGAACTTATAATCTGTTTTATAGATCGGTGTAGGATTCATTTCAGATTTGCCATACTAAGTTTGGAGTCATTTTGAAGCCAGATGAAAAAATAACTAGCATGATCTCTGTTATTGCTTACCACAAAGAGGAGAACAGGAATGTTGATGGTGATGCTAATTCTCCCAGTATGTTTTTCCTTTAGTGCCTTGGGCTTGGCATGCTTTTGCCAGCCTTGTTCAAGAGGTGGTCTGTGCATGGAATTGCCCTCTTCTTCCAGGACTTCATCCACACTCTCACACAGGACAGGTGAGAGTGGCATCACTCAGCCATACTTGCTTAGGGCCTGGGCCTTCCCACAGCCTTCCTAGAACAGATGTCTCTTGTAAATGAACTACAGATCCTTCCTTACTAGTTAAGCATTCATATTTTGGTATGAAGAGCAGGGAATAGGTCTTTGGTTTAATTTCTGAAACTTAGTGTTTGCCATTTTTTCATAACCTCTTTGATCTTGGGCTTTGAAGATTTGAACCTCTGTATTTTCAAAGGCATGTCTGAATACATTTCTATTTGCAAAGGCACCCACTCAAGTTTGCATGGGTTTTTCTTGTACCCAAAGTAAGGAAGTTGCCAGTTGCATATTTGAAGAAAGCAAATGGGAAATGAGGGAATGAAGTATCCTCTTATTCCCCTCCTTTAAAGGCCCACCTTTTACTGCCAAGCTGACACATTCACACCATATGGTCCCTGCAAGAGTGCATCTATAGTGGCAGTGTTTTCTAACTGGTAAAAAACTGGTAAAAAGTGACCATTTACCATGCATTGTGTATATTTGCAGATGCTCATATATAATATGAACGTTAAGTAGAATTTTTGCTGATTCTTAAAGACAGATGCTAGTGTAAAATAGAAGTACTTTTTTGTAATTACTGATTTTCAGATAAGGTCTGAGACAGTTGCATTGACTCGTTGTGAATTGTTGAAAAATGTAGGTTGTCTTCTGTGTGGGGTTTTTATTGGATTTTATAAGACAGAAAATCTCACATTGCCATGTGGTGCAATTTAGTTAGGGTGAAAGTTATCTGTAGGTCGGTTTTTCAAAGTGGTAGTTTCATTTTACCTTCTGTGTGGACTTAAGTGACTTACAGTTCATTCATCTTTTGGTCTTACTCACATAGAATGGAAAGGACACTGTCAAGTGTGAAGGCTGTGAGAGCTTTAGGAATTTCTTGTGTTTCATTAAAGCTTGTTCAAATGCAATCATTGCAAGAAAAATAGGGCACCATTAAAAGCTTGTGTTTGTAAGGTGTACCTTTTTCAGTAGCATTACAGTATTCTAATAGGAACTTGTGAAATTAGGCAGTGAAGATTCATGATCTCTACTCAATAACATTTCAAACATTATACTTATTAAATTCATATATATTCATGCTACTACTCACTTTTCAAACCACACAGGAAATTCTCTCTTTGCCCATTAAAAAAAATCAATAAAACTGTAAAAAAGAGAAGGTGACAATCATTATGCTTTCTGCTTATATTAAAGTAGTTGTTGCATAATAGCATATTTAATGTATTTTTAATCCTGCTTTCTGAAGGTATTTAATTTTCTGTGATCTTAAAATACACATATTCCTCTTCTTTGCTACTTCAAATCTACTGAAGTCAGCAGTTAACTGTTAACTTTCTCTCTTCACTGATTGTTTTTTGTTCCATAAAAGATTCATTCAGAAGCTCATTTTGGGTGTGAGGCATTATATTTATAGCAAGGTTGGCTTCAATCTTGTACATATTCTGAGTCATGTAACATTGCAATGAAGGACTGTTTGAAAAGAGAGCTCAAGTGTTTCTGAACAGAAGAATCACATATTTTCAAATACATAGATAATGCTAAAATTCAGACATTGTTCAAGTGCTCATGCTTTTTAAGGATGATGTCTCATAAATCATTCTAATTTTTCACAATAAAGTTTTTTGGTGCACGAATGATTAAGATGGAGGACATTTCCCCTTTTTTTTTTTTTCAATTGCCTACTATTTGATAATTTGCTTCATCTATACCAGGAATCAGATGTTTTTAAATCTAGCAATTACATAGCAGATCTGTACCACAGGTCAGGTGTTGCCCAGAAATGTTGCAATCTCTGTGGACTCCTAGTATTTGGGTTGTCTCTATGTGCACTCATGTATCTGGTCTGGCTGGGATAGAGTTAATTTTCATCATAGTAGCCAGCACGGGAGTATGTTTTAGAGCTGTGCTGAAAACAGTGTTGATAACACAGGGATGTTTTTGCTATTGCTGAAAATTGCTTGCACACCATCAAAGCCTTTTCTGCTTTTCACACTGCCCCGGTAGCAGACAGGCTGCTGGTACACAAGAATCTGGGAGGGGATACATCCAGGAAAGCTGATCCCAGCGGATCAAACTTCCATAACATGTGGCATCATGCTCAGCATATGAGGTGGGGGAAAAAGAAGGAAGCAGGGGGCACTTGGAGTTGGAACCTTTGCCTTCCCAAGTCACCAGTATGTGTGAGGGAGCCCTACTTTCCTAGTGAGTTACAGGCTTCTGTGCACAATCCACTCTGCAGGAAATGCTGAATGTCTCAGTATATTATGATGATACTAAGGAAAAGTGAGATACCCCTCATAAAGGACCTGGGCCCCAAATGGGTAAAAAGGTGTTTTTGCCCAGGAAGAGAGAGAGAGAGCTGGCTATCAGTCACAGGAATTCTCCCCAGACAGCAACACACTGTTCTCCCAAGGCAACCTCATTGTCTGTATAAACTCAAAGCCTGTGCTAACAATTACATAATCACATGTGCCATGCTTTACCTCCCTCTGTGGCAACTTCCTAGGTCAATATATAGGGCTTAGATGACCATGGATTATGGAAATGATCATGCCACTCTCACCTGTCCTGCTGATACAGAATCACGGTAGCTGCAGTCCAAAGGCAGATGATGAACTTTGGAGTCCAACTGGAAACAGGAATAATCCTGTGTCAAGTCAGGCAGCTGTGTAGACAGACATGATTTTGCCTGTGTGACCTTTGTTTCTCTATCCAGTATATGCTATAAGCCTTTATTGAAAGCCCTCCCCTGTCTTCAGTTATCATTCTTTCCTACAAGGTGAGAAAGGGAAGCCCGCAGTGACAAGGTACAGGACTTGAGATCAGTGGTACTTGTTTGTAATTTGATCCCATATTGTACAAGAGTCTCAAGCTCTCAGTAATGGAATTATCACACATTAGGATGGACCTAGTATAATAAACAGTTTGGAAATAATCTCTGGCATTCTTATAGCTTTGTCAGAAAAAGTATTTAAGTTGCCATTTGTACACCTCCCCCCTCCCCTGTGACCTTTTTTCTGTGAGACCCAGATCCAGTAATTTCGAATACATAATAAACAAAGAGAAATCATCAAGTAACAAGAAAACATTTATTCTCCAAGATGCAGGTTTGTTTTTTTTTTTTTTACTTTTAGTACACTACCACAGTGAACCTGTTGCCATCCTCTAAAATATTGCTAATATTGTATGACAGTATGAAAAGTACCTTGGGATAAAATTGACAAAATGAGCATAGATTTAAAGAAATTCAGCACAGAAAAAGGCTTCATAGTAAGTGGCATGACACTGGCTTCCCTGGACCTCAAACTAAAAACGTGAATAAACTGAGAAAGGATTTTTTTACAGTCTAAATTATGTAGGAGTATCCAGACATCAGGAAGCTCATTGCTTCCCTGCACAGCACTGAGCTGACATAAATGAGTTTCCAGTGACCAGTTCCCAAGAGTCTTAGGCACCTGCTGGCATTGTTAACATTGGGGCTGGAATTATAGCAGTTTTACTAAAATCCATGCAGAGTTGCTCTTTTGCTTTTAACCCAAACTCTAAGTAAATAAATTATCAGAGATACTATCAGTAGGATCCAGGTCACAGAAGGATGACAAGAAGCAAAAGGGAAGCAATCTTCCTTTTCCTCCCAGACTCAGTGGCAGAAATGCCTTTGCTGTTGTCCAAGGCCCCTCCTTTTCCAAAGAAGTCTGTCCTCCTGTCTCCATAGGCAACCTGGCCCTTGCCTCTCCATGGGTGTACTTTCTGCCAACAAGGTCTCACCCTATCCCTTTGGTAGGTTCTACTCCACTCAGAGTGACCTGCCTGGAAATAACATCTGCTGGGAAGTAGAGAGCTCTTTTAAAGTAGGACCCAGTAATGTGGATCTGGGTCTGATGCAACTGCTGCAGACACCAATATTATTTTCCAGGGGAAGCTTGTTAAGTGGGGCTCCAACAGGGGTGGTTTTCAAATGAGTCAATGAAGCCATCCTTATTGACTATCTTGGAGCTCTTTAAGCTCCTTATAATCAGCATTTAGGTGTCAGCTGTGGGATCACCAGCCTGCTGCCACTCTGTGCATTGTAGTCAAAGACCAAATGAGCACCTTTGCCTGACCTCTGCTGGCTCCTGAGCAGCTCAGTTTCCAAAAACTCATGGAATGTTAAGCATTGTATATTTGAAGAAATTGATATGGAAACCTGTGGAAAAATACAGTTGAGAAGAAGGACTGGCATTTTCAAGAAAATAATAAAAAGAAAATACTGTCAGTATGGATGACAAGAAAAGATGGAATGATAAATATGCAGGCTATATAAGAGAAAGAACATGATTTCATATTTCCTTGTCGAATCTCCAAGCAGGGAATTTAACTGAGATGGAAAATGTTGAACAAACAATTTCACATATATAAAAGGAGAATGAGCAACAGCCAAACTATCATATTTGTATCTGCTTTGTGTGTGGATATCTTCTGAAGGTACTTTTGTCCCTGGCATAAAAGGTTTTTAAAAGTCATGTGTGGGCTGGAATGGGCTGACCATTTGGCTTGGCATTTAGCATACTCCATTACTGTTGTGCCAGATTGCTGTATCCTGCAGGTTTTCTGGGAAAAGCTGTGACATTAGGGCCTTATAATTCCTATATTAAAAATCTTGTTATTAAATCACTTCTCAGGTGTTTTTCCAATTAATTCTATGCTTTCCTATATAGGAAATTCTCCTTTTTAAGTCTCTTATGTTTCAGTGCATGTGCAGAATGTCACTATGCTGATTCCAGGGATGAGCTGTATGGTTTGTTCTTATTTACAAATACTTTTACATAAATTTTTAATACGAACAAAATGCGGACACATAAGCAAATTCTGGTCAAGATAATGAAAAAGAAATCCTTCAGGGCAGCAAAAAGAAATACTTGCATAATGAAATACAGAAGGCAAAATGAGTGAAGAAGTAAACCACAATACCTAAGGGTTGTCATAGCCTGCTAAATCTGATTTCTTAAAATGAAATAAGGCTGGTGAGAAAGAGAACCTAAAAGCACAGAGATAATGAGTTTGAGCTTCTCAAGTAGGAACAGTGTGCGTTTAGCTCTTAGACAAAATGTTTATATTGCTGCTTTAGTAGTAAATAGGATTCAATAATATCTTGTAAAAGTTTTCATCAGGAGGTTCAGTCAACTATAGCTGCTTTAGTGGTAACTGGCCAAAAAGTTTTCTTCCAGCACACCCATAAAGAGCCAAGAACTCTCTATATATAGTAAAAACTGAAACTAAAAAAATACTGCTAGACTTGTTCTCCTGATATTTTGATGCCTAGAAATGGTCATTTACATGGAAAAAAAATTAATGTTGGCATATGTGAATGGAAATGGGTACAATCACTGGTTCATCTCCAAGACAGAACTTCAACATTAGGGTAGAAGTCTTGCTGTGCAAGCTTATTACCACAAATGTGCAAGCATTCGCCTACATGAATATTTATACACCAATTTTCTATGGTCAATATCTATGAATTTAATAGTACTTTTACTATTTAGTATGGAGACAAGTGGAGGATTTTGCTGTGTAATACCAATGCACAGCACATAGGCTTGGTGACTTCCCAACACAGACCTGTGTTCAGATTAGCATGTCGAGCATGAAGGGTTGCAGTGAATGGGGCAACATCAGACCGGTGACCTGTCACTAATGGGGCTCTCCAGGTCTCCATCCTCAGACCTGTGCTCTTCAACATCCTCATAAATGATGTGGAAACGAGTCTGGAAGGGATACTAAGGAAGTTTACAGATGATACACAACTGGGAGGAGCTGTTGACTCCCTTCAAAACAGGGAGGCACTGCAGGGACCACAACAAATCAGAGTGCTGGTCAATCCCCAACCATGTGAAATTCAATGGAAGAAAGTGCTGGATTCAATATCTGGGATGAGGCAACCCTGGATGTAAAGACAGACTGGGAAATTTCATGCAAAAAGCAGCGCTGCAGAAAGGGACATTGTTGATGGCAAGCTGGGTGTGGGTCAGCAGTGCCCTGGCAGCCAGGAGGGCCAACCCTGTCCTGGGGGGCATCAGGCACAGCATCACCAGCCAGGCAAGGGAGGGGATTGTCCTGCTCTGCTCTGCACTGGGGCAGCCTCACCTCGAGTGCTGGGGGCAGTTTTGGGTGCCACAATATAAAAAAAAAATTAATTAAGCACCACAGTTAGTATGAATACTACAAAAATGCATTTGCTAAATTATTTGCTTTTAAGCATCAGAGTTCAAATTTTAAAGGAGCATCCATAAATCTAGAAACTTGAGGCAGTCTGAAGACTCTAATGAAAACTGTTTGGGGATTTTTTTATAATGAATTGTAAGATTGTATTAGGAGTTTACATTATCTTTTTATCATCAGACCTTATAATAATGTTATGTAATTACATTACATACTTTCTACTTCAAGGGATTCACTAATCTGTGTTTCCTGAAAGTACTTTAGTTTCAGTTTAATTACTTTTTTCTAAGACTGCTTCATTTTCTTTAACCAGGGAGATTTTTGCTTCCCACATGGCTCATAGGATTTAACCTAACTTAAAATTTCATAGCCTTTTAATTTCCCTCTACTGGATAAATAGAAAACAGTTTCTTCAGAAAAAAAATAGTAAATTAAGTGATTATAGGAATTTTCTTGTGGTTTTATGAAAAGATGTCTTTACTCATCTCTTCCTTTTTTCCTCAAACAAGATAAAATACATATAAGGTCAAATTAACAAAGCATTCAAACATCACTTTTGAACTTCAGTTGTCTTGTTGAACTGGCTGCAGAGCCAAAATAAACTCTACCATCTACTACACATTCATCAGTTATGATATATATACCAAGTGATTTCACTGGGGTCTTCGTGTCCTGTTTAGTTCAATGCACTAAACTAATGCAAATGATTACCCATTCAATATTAGTTCAATATGGCAAGTTCTAAATAGACTTAGAACAAATGATTGAATAGGTTTAGCAAATAAAATCACTACTTAAACCTAGGATAAATTGCACAGGCCTTCCTTCTGCTAGGCTTGCTCATTCATTAAAACTAGAGGGAGGAAAAAGATAGAGTTTACTAATGGCGCAAAGTTTCAAGGACATTATCAAGGTCAGGCCTTTTCCTGCAGACTCTAACTAAGAACAACTTTGAATGAGATTATTTGCATAAAGCAACAAAAATATTTTACAGCCCTTTATATTAGTTATGTCTTATTGCTTACTAAAGGCCAGTGTTTTAAAACCTTTGTCTTTGTCACATCCTCAAATCATGAGGAGTACTCAACACCAAGGCTACATCTACCTCAGCAACTAACATGTAGCAAATAAGCACAAATTTATAAAGAAAAATAGTTGACATTGAGGACCAATATCCACACTGGATGGAGGGCAGAGGGTGTGTAAAACTGACTCTGATGAGTCCTGATGGCTTGAGAGTTCATTTGTGGGTGCGGTGTACCAGGTGTACTCCCAATGCATACCTGTGGTTTAGTATCATTCAAGATATACATTTCATTAATTTCAAGATCACTCCATTTTAAAATCAAAATTGTATGCATGTGAATCAGGAGAGTCACAGCAGAAGGTGTCTTCTGATCCAAACCAGAATGCTAATGCAGATGCACTCAGAGTGGAAGGAATAAAAGTGGTAAGGCTTTCAGACAAGAGCCAGGTGAATAGGAGTGTTTTCCAACATTTTTCTGCTGAGGGACATCTCCACTTACTGGAAGGATCACCTTTAAAAGAAAACATTTATGTTCATCTTCTCACTGTCATAAAGCCAGAATCAAAGATGCTTGTGAGTGAAATGCTCCATATACCACTCCCCTCCAAAGTGGTGAGCTTTAATGAATTAAATGTAGCAGTTATTTTTGACATAGGGATATATCTGCTTCTTAGCAGGGTGTCTTAGCAGGGTGCTGCTCAAAGCATCCCTGTACTTATCCTGTCCTAATGCATCAAAAGGCACCACAGATGCATTGCAACAAAGCCTTCCATTATACATGATCACAGTTTAAGTTTCGCACAGTAATACATTTTTTTATGTAATTATCTCCTCTACTTATCCTAGCATTGTAGACCTTTTCTTCATTTCAGTTTTGATGACAGTGTATTTCATCTAACACTTGAATAAAACTTATGCCAATATACACTTTCTCTCAGCCTTATAACATTTTGAGACTCCTATATGCCATTAAGCCTTATACTCTACGTGATGTCTCAGCTTTATTTAGATCTCCCTCTCCCTGCAATGTCTTTAATAGCTGTATTACACTTTTGTTCCACCAAGGAATGAGACTTTTTATTGCCTTTCAAGCAAATGGATTAAAAATATTTTTATTAGCTTCTCTCATAGCTGCATTCATGTCATTAGTATTAAAAAGGTCAGCATCATCATTTGTGTATATCTTTTTCAGTAGCCTGTAAACCTTCTGATTCAGTCCTAGGTGAAAATGTATGAAATTTTATTTTAGTGAACAAGTTAACTTTTCCTCTTAAACTCTCTTTTGAATAACTTTTCTAATGGAGGGAGGGGAAACCCAGCAGAAATGCTTACAAATATTTGATTAGTGGTTCTGCCCATCAATCTGGCTTTCATGTATTGTGTCCTTGCATTTAAAAGAAGAATGAAGTATGACATAAGGCAAGGAAGTAGCATGCACTTATATTGCTGCTTATTTTCAGAATATTTTTATACCTTTGCTCCAAGTGTAAGAGGTACAGCCCAAAGAATGTCATAACATGCTCTGCTACTTAAAATCGCCTACCAGAAAATTGCTGCAAAATTCTGGACCCTGGCCATATCCTTTTGTGTACAAAGTCAGCCCCGAAAAACATGTACAGATGGATGGAAATAAGGGTACTATAAACCCTTTGTCTACACTTCTCAGATCATCAATAGACACAATCTGGTGAAAGGATTTTACCACCTTATATTACTGTCAATGCTGTCTGTGCTAGTCCATTATTTGACACAATCCCATTAAAAATTATGCAGTAACAAAAGAAGGACAGTAATAGAAAGAGTCTGGACCCTTTTTTCTGATGAATTTGCATTGAATAAAGAAGAATTTCCTATGTTGGCTTCACAGCAGTTACCTGAGCGTTAATTAAGAAACAAATAGTTTGGGGGGAAAGAGCAGATATTGCTCCATACAATCAGAAAGATTTCTTTCCAAAATCCAAATTTTGCTTAAAAAAAATTAAATCCCCCATATTTCAAAACAGATTGATGATTAACAAAACAGAACTTCATATTTTTATTGTTTGTGAAAGGGTTTTTCTCTTCACCTTCCAATGTGCATTAATGAAGAAAAAAATGCAAGAGAAACAAACTAAAGAATAATTCTAGATGCCACTGATTATTTCTTTTCACTGTATATATACCCTTGAATTGTTATATAATTCATAAGCAAAATTATATCTAAAGAAATAATTAACATAAAATGTTTCTTCTAAATAATTACACCCTAAACAATGTCCAACAAACCATTAAACAAAAATCGGCCTTGTTTTCATTCCCTATGATTGAGACATCTCACCTTATTGCTATCAAGAATCAGAGCTACTAGTTCAATTGTAGTTCTCAAATTGAAGAAGCACCCCTGAAAGCATGTGGCACATAAACAGGAAAAAGAAGTCATTAAAGTTTTGAACGAACTCAGAGTAAATTCAAAAGTTTGATTCAAAAAGTTTTTAAGGTAAGTGATGGAGTTTTTGATTCTCTTTACCAAAGTTTTACAGCCAGTTTTCTCAGGAAATCTCATGCAAACATCCTTGTCCCAGATAAGAGTCAGGCTGTCCTCCAGTGAAAATATTGCATCAGTGATCCCATTAAAATGGGCACAGTGACATACAGTTAGTAAATACACACTGACATCACCGTATGTGCACAGAGAAGTTACCAGCACAATTAATTTAAATCAAAAACATAAAGGCACACAGGGGGTTATTTATTCATAAAAGTTCAGGGTGGGTGTCTGTGGAAGAGATTGTTCCTGACTATGAGACCATCCTCTCTCTGTGATGCCCAGCAGAAGAGCAGAGTGTGTTCTGCAAAGCTTCTGTTGTTCAGCACCTGAACATCAGCATTGTACTCCCCAGGCCTTTTTTGAACTTCAGAAATATTTATCACAAATATGTGTCTTCTTCATGATTTTCATCAAGAAAAAACAATTTAACATGATTAAATTGCAAATATTAAAAAAAAAATCACAGCTACATGCACAGAAAAGCTAGTCTCATACTAAGTGAATCTCTACTCTCTCCTCAGACTTTTTGTGTCTGTTACAATAAAAGTTTACTTTACAAAAGTATAGAATATATTGACATAAATGCAAAAATCATGCTGTTAAAATTGTGCTTCTCTTTCTACTCTGTGAAATATTCCCTATATAAAATGGAAAGCTGTTTGTGTCAATAAGAACCGCAAAGAAACAATTGTTTTCTAAAGCCATCACTTTAAATGATCATTAAGCCATATTTTCAATGTCTTATAAATAATACAGAACTATGTTTGTTAATAATTTACACAGAGACTTGACAGTTTCCCCCAAGCAAATCAGTCATTATTGCTACCAAAACAATGTAACCCAGAACGAGCAGCATTGTTTTTGCTGTGTTTAGGGAGACAGGAGTGGGTGATGTTCATCCCAATTATACTGGCAAGAACAGAGGAAAACCAAAGGCTGTTTTTCGGTATTTGTCTACACATGTGAAAGAAGGAATAATGGCATTATAAATGAAAAAGTTAGTCTGTGACAAAAACCCATTTGTTCTACCGTATTTTCATTATCTGCCTGTATTAATGTGACTTCATCACTCAAAAATGTTATATGTTTTAAAGATTTATATTAATTTCCAGTTTCTATTGCACATGTTTATTTAAAAATGAAACAAAATACACAAAGAAATTTTAAAATAAATTTATATCTTAAAGGAATTAAAACCAAACTAACAACACTAATCCATATATTTTGCAGGGAAAAGGATAGTGCAAACCATCCAGAATGCCAACAGGCTATACCCAGCTCAAGTCTGGGGCGTCCAGAAGCTATTTTCCTAAGCTGTGTACTTTTACCAAAACTGATAACATGATCCATCAGTGGTGATAGATTGAGCACTGGGAGGCCTCTTCTACTTTTGCAACTTTGTCCTCACCTCTCACTCACTGGTCCAATTCAGGAATATAACTCCCTGTATCAACTTCATCATTAAGTTCACATAATATTTATATCATTTATAAAGAACAGAGACTGAGGACTGAAATGAAAGTTTAAACCATCTGTTCCTTAGCCAAATCAAATACATCCAGAGAAATGTGTCAAAACCAAAAATATTACCACTGTCCTTTAAGCAACTCTTTATCTTTTCTTCCTTTCCATATCTCCTACAAATGGTATTAGGTACTATATCCCAAAAGTTTTTCCATGTTTATTTTAGCCTTATGGGTAATACAGATGCACAGAGAAACTCTGTACGTAAAAAGTAGTTGATAAAGGAAAACACTTCTTTTTGGTGCATAGGCAGACTCTACTAGGAGGTCATTATGGATCACCAACAAAATTCTGTGTTTTTGAGAACTGACACAGCAATAACTCAAATGTGAAATTGTAATAAATAAGAAAATAAGAAGGAAGAAATCTCCAAGATACATATTAAGAAATCCTCTCTACTCAGCCCTAGCAAGGCCCCATCTGGAGTGCTGTGTCCAGTTCTGAGCTCCTGAGTAGGAGACAGACATGGAGCTTCTGGAGCAGGTCCAGTGGAGGGCAACAAGGATGATAAGGGGACTGGAGCATTTCTCTTATGAGGAAAGCCTGAGGGAGTTGTGCCTGTTCTGCCTTCAGAAGAGACAACAGAGAAGGGACCTCATCAATGTGTATAAAAATCTAAAGTTGGGTGTGCCAAGAACATGGACCCAGGCTCTCCTTGGTGGTGCCAGCCTCTAGGACATGAGGCAATGGGCAGGAACTGATGCACAGGAAGTTCCACCTGAATATGAGGAAGAACTTCTTTACAGTGCGGGAGACCAAGCACTGGAACAGGTTGCCCAGAGAGGTTGTGGAGTCTCCTCCACTGGAGATATCCAATAATCATCTGGACGCAATCCCGTGGCATGTACTCTGGGGAACAGGGGTGACCCTGCTTGAGCAGGGAGGTTGGACCAGAAGACCAATTGAGGTCCCTTCCAGCCTGGTTGTTTCTGTGATTTCTGTAATTTATGATCCCTTCTTACAAAGGATGAAGGCTTGACAAACATGCTATCAACAGGTAAAGATAAAAAAGAAATTCATAACTTCACTTACATCCCATGTATACGAATTAAATTAAAATAATAACATAAATATGTATGCATGAGAGTAGAACTCAAAACTCCTGAGTATTCCTAAAACCAGAAGTTATAATTAACTTCAGATATTAATTTGTCCTTAACTGTCTCTTAATTTGCATTTTACTACTCAGAAGTGGGTCTTGCTCGTGTTGAGGTCTGCTGATGCAGCACTGTTATGAAGGGTC
Organism: Drymodes brunneopygia; assembly: GCA_013400955.1. NCBI lineage: Eukaryota > Metazoa > Chordata > Aves > Passeriformes > Petroicidae > Drymodes > Drymodes brunneopygia. The sequence goes on from VZTZ01014047.1 coordinate 72,645, forward strand.
CAAGTTTTGATTCTGGGATCTGTTTATTCATTTGTAGCTGTCTATGAATCCAGGGATGAAGAAACAAGTGTAAACAGAGGATACTTGCAGCTAGGTAAACACTGATATTTTTAAAATAATCTAATTTTAACTCTGTGTGATCCCCATTTTGATTACTTTCTAAAATAGTTCTAGTGAAGGAAGTTTACTGACAGAAATATAATGAAATATTTTTGTAAGACAAATTTCAAAGTCAAAACAGACATCTTTGCCAGGAAGATAATACCTAGATTTACGTTTAGCCAGTAATAAAAGAAATGCATATTATGAGCAGATTTCTACTCTAAGTCATTCATACATCACAATATGATCATTAAACATAAAATCTGCAAACAATCCAGAAAACTGCAATAAAGTTTTCAAATAACATAAACATTTCTTTTCTGTGTTTTTCTCCTCTCTTATTTTTTATCCCATCCATGATGGCTATTAAGTCAGGAGAAACACAGTCTCTTTAATTTAAAGCTTCATTTCACAATTAACAAAACTAAGAAGCATGTTTTATTGTGCTTACATAATGGATTTAACAGCTTTTCATATATATCAATAACATATTTTGTTGTTTTATCTATTTATACCTCTTCTCAAGCAATAAAGTGTAAGAGAAATGCACAGATGATGAAAATCAGACAACAGATCAGCCAACAAATCTTCTAATGACATTTGGTGGGGTAAAACTATCACCAAAAGTTATAATAAAGGGTCCGAGCCTTTCTGGAGAAATACTAACTGCTTAGAAGCAGGTTACACCTGGGAGTCTGAGCAAGCTTGTGAGAAATGGTGAGGGTAAGGAAAGCCAGTTGACTACAGAAGAATTTTGGGAGGATAAAAAAGGAGAACCCTGAATTAGCCAAGTACATTTGACAAATATTGCATTGTTGTTTCTATGCTGTTTTAAGCTCTCAGTCTAAAGATGAAATTGTGTTCATATGTAGAATACAGAAGAGATAAACATGAACAAGAAAAGGAAAACCAACTTCTAAATGCTGAAAAAATAATGAGAATTTTTTACAGTACAAGAGGAACAGAAAGGAAAATACTCATGTCAGAACAGGGGTGGCCCTTAGGAAGTTCTGTCTTGAATTAAAAAACTTACTGATAAAGGATACTCAATAAAAGCCAGTGAGAACTGTAATAAATCACAAGGATCAGAATATGATTGGCAAAAAACTCCCAAAGGACAAAATACCTGAAATACTGACTTCATATGAAATTCCTCTCCAAACTGTCAAATGCTGTCCTACCCTAAGACAGATGATGGGTTGTCAATTATTAGAAAAGAGTCTAGGCAGGTTTATGAGATGTCAAGCCATCAAGTCAAATGTCTGTACTAAGCACATCAGTAAGAATAGTCTGGAAACATTAGAATTACTGAGATAATAATGTTTGCTGGCTACTGAATTCAAGGTAAAAAAGATGTTACCCAAACGTGAACAATTTGCAAAGGGATCTCATAATATGGAAAATTCTGTAATAAAATGACAATATAGATGGATGTGAAATGCCATACCTTCAAAATAGGAACCCTAATTTTACATAACAGAAGATTGGCTCTGATCTGGAGAACACAACTCATAACAGAAAACGTGGGTAGAAAGTGAACAAATGTCAGAAATCAACCTGGAAGGAATAGAGGACAAAAGAGAAAACAATGCTAGCTTTCATAGGATCAAAGTATGGTTTTGATTTGAAGGGACCTTGAAGATCATCTAGTTCCAACGCCCCTGCTGTAGGCAGGAACACCTTTCACTTGACCAGGTTCTCAGATCCTCATCCAACCTGGGCTTGGACACAGTTGTGTATCAACTTTCATCTTGAACAGCTCTTGCTTTTTTTGTGCTTCCTTCTCAGGAAAAGTATACTACAACTGGGACATTTTCAAAGAAAGTAATAAAGATAGTCACAAGGATGAAACAGCTGATGTTTGTGCAGTGGATAGGCTAGAGTGCTGCCATGAAGAGAAACAAAGGATAACTCAGGTAAGAAGAGACAGCAGTCTAGGAAATTGTGAAAATTGCAAGTGACTTTATCTTCCCCACCTAATAATAATGCCAGAGGTTATTACACCAATCTAAGTAACATTCAAAACACACTGAAAGATGTGATTCTTCACAGAAAATCTAATAAAGCCATGAAACTCCCTACCATGTGTTATTCTGAACTCTGAAAACTGCAAAAGCAGTTCGATGAAACCCTATAATAAATTCAAAAACAAAAATAAAAAATCAAGGACTATTTACATACAGACAGAAGTTCTGGTTCAAGAAGCTACTAAGATAAAAACCCTGGTGTCTAGAAGAGAGTTACTGTATAATTTATTTGTCCTAGTGCTCTTTCCTAAGTATTTCACTCTTGAAAATAGGATTGAGGGCTTCTGCACATCTGGTCTGAACTGATATGATTGGTCTTATGTGCGTATGACCCAGTAAAGGTATAATATGTAACCATCTTTTAATTCTTTTGCACTTATGTATTGCAAAAAGTACTGTACACAATATTAGTCTGTAATAAATCCTGTTCTTTCTGTTCAACCTCCAGTTCATTCAGTGAGCTGGATGGATGTATGAAATTTTAAAAAGAAAGAGTACATGCTCGTGTAGCTCATCCCATGATTTGCCCTATTTCTGCATCTTTTGAGTAGGCTTGGTATTATTCTCTTCAGAATGAAACATTAGCTTGTAGCAAAAAAGACCTGTTGTTTGGAAGGGTGCTTCTGTCAGGCAGCTGTGGTCTGGTAGATGTCAAACTACTTTACTGTGGTGCCAAACCTGAGACCATAAGCACCTCTCTTCAGCTTATCAGTTTGATAATTGTGCCAGATAATTAAATATAAGAGCTGATGCTGTTCATAGACAGTTGGTTAACAGCATATGAGGAAGAGTAGGACTACTTGCACTCATCTATTTAGGTGTACAACCTTGGTATGTTACAATGCTGTAAAATAATGCTGTGATTTAACCCCATGTTACAACTAAGCCCCACAGCCACTCACTCACTTGTCCCCATTGGGATGGAGAAGGGTATTGGAGGACTAAAAGTGAGAAAATTCATGGGTTGAAATAACGTCAGCTTAACAGTGAAATCAAAAGCCATGTGCACAAGCAAAATCAACAAGGAATGAATTCACTGCTTCCCATGGGCAGGCAGGTGTCCAGTGATCCCAGGAAAGCAAGGCCCCATCACGTATAATTGTCTTGGAAAGACAAATGCCATCTCTCCAAACATGTTCCCCTCTTCTTTATTCTTCCCTTAGTTTTGTGTCCTAAGCGTGATTTCATATGGTGCATTCTGCCCTTTGGGCAGTTGGGGTCAGCTGTCCCAGCTCTGTCCCCTCACAACTTTTCCCCTAGCAGAAAAGGCCTTGACTCTGTGTCACTCTTGCTCAGCAGTGACAAAACCATCTATTACCAGCACTGTTTCCAGCACAAATCCAAAACACAGCACCATGTCAGCCAGCTACTATGACAAATGCTACTTCTACCCCAGCCAAAACCAGCACAGGTAAAAACAGTTACAGCAAGGAAATGTTTGAGACTGCTTCATTTTAAACGCTGAATTAAAACTTGCAGCCTATTAACTTATCTGCAAAAATGTTAATGGGCTTTAATAAGGCTAGGAGAAACAGAAGTGAAGGAATTTTCTGTGCACTGGACAAACAGAAAAAAAATTCCAATGTTTAAAATGTTTCTAAACTAATTGAGATAGCATTTATCAGCTTTAGTCAATTGATTTCACAGGGATATGCCAACGAAAAACTGGAGTAACACTAATGGTAATTCAGGTCTTTAATTTTTATATCAATAGCATTACCTCAATCAGAGGGTTTTTAAGCTGGGTTTTTTCTTCCCATTAATAATCTCAATGATTCAGAGAGTTCTGTTCCACATATGTTCTAGTTACCCACATGTAACCTTGTTTTATATTTATATTTGTATGGCAATCAGTTAGAGAAAGTGGTTTTGAAAATGTTCAAAAGCTGCTCATTTTTTTTGAAAATGAAGAAACAAAAAAAAAAAAAAATCCCTAAAAACTCTAAAAATAATAAAGGATGTCATGTCTATAGGTGAGTTTCTTTTTATGGGGGACAGCATATGCTGGAACCCAAAACAATAAGGAAGGTAATAAAATAGTTCCATAGCAGCTATGACTTCTTGCCTCACCTACATCATTTTGAATTTGTATGTATTAAAATGCTGAGTGAAACCATTTTTCTCAGAATAAATTGCTAGTAAAATACAAGGACTTTGACAGACAGACAGAGGTAAATACATTGCATTTGATTAAAAATTCCACAATTATCTATTTTTTCAATTCCCTCCCCTACTTTTGTTAGATAAATGAAGGTTTGTAAAATATTAATAATCCTCATGAGGATCTTTTTGTAGAATTTTTAGAAGCAAGTTATTTTGCATGGTACTTCAAAGTGCTGTCTATTCCATCCGGAAAAAGAAGTGACACAGATGTCATGGATCCCGACACTTGTCAATTATTATAATACAATTTCAGGCAAAAAGAACTCTTTTTCCACATGAAGTATTCTAATATTACTGAATTAATTTGCACATTGAAAAGATGTGCAAAAAGAGAAATAGGTAGGAATCCACCGGACAGCTGGCAATTGAGCATAAAAAAAATATTTGAGGAAAAGTAAATCATAGTAATATATCCAAACCCATGTAAGTCATAGAATCAAAGAGTGGTTTGCACTGGAAGGGACCTTAAAGTTCTTCTAGATACCTTCCACTAGACCACATTGCTCAAAGTTCAGTCCAACCTGACCTTGAACACTTCCAGGGATGCGTCATCCACATATCTGGGAAGCCTGTTCCAGTGCCTCACCACTGTCGCCCTCTCAGTAAAGAATAGGAGTCAAGATAGGAGTTATTACACTTTTGGAGTTCTTTAGATTTCACCATTAAAAAAAAAAAAAAGAGGGCGAGTTATAAAAACCTCAATCAGATTTTCTAATTTAAAACTTGAATGTGCCATGGGGTTAAGCTCCTTATTAGAATACCAAAGTGATATTTCAGAATATTAGTTTCCACAATTGCATGTGAAGCACAGTAACAAATGGAATCCTTTGGCTTGGGAATCTCTACTTATAATGACTGTAAGTTCCAAATGACAAAATGTAAACCTTTTATTTGATCATAATAGCAGTACTTTTGAAGAGTATGGATACTGCCTTCTATAATGTTTTTCTATGATGGAAAATTCCTACATGGATTTAAATCTATATTTTACTTAGTATTATCTGCTGTTCCGTTACAGTCACCTACTGACAGCTCAAATTTATTCACCCCATTTGACTCATACAATAGTTATATGGTAACCCAGTCCCTCCTGCATTGTTTCTATAATGAGCTAATAACTTCCCTCTCATTAAGTCAGTTTAACTCCTTTCTCTTATATGTCACATTTCTGCTCCCACTTATTCTCAATCCTTATTTTCAGCAACATGATCACTTTCATCTGTGTATTGATCTCAAAGGATATTCAGTTTACAATCTAATTAATTATTAAGTGAGGTATTTTTCCTTGCAAGTTAGAATACATGAATGCTAATGTTTCCTTGATTTAATACTCCTCCTCGTATAAGTCTGGCGTATGACCAAATTAGTCATTCAAGGAAGGAAAGCCTGTGAAAATGTTTTAGCTTTCTTTCATTAGCTATTTCACCAATGAGTAAGAGATCAATCTGAAGACATCTTTGTGATCTTGAGTTATATTCTTGTTGTAAGGAGCTAGCAAAGATCAGAAGAAAATGCATCCCATACATATTTCCTTTTCTTCAGCCCTTTGATTGAATTATATCAAGGGCTAATTATGTAATGACTGGCCTGAATGATATTGCATAAGGAATGTAAGCATAAGGGGTGGAATTTAGATTCTGTTATGGAATAAGGGAGCTTTGCTTTAATTCTAGTCAAGCTAGGACTTTATCTTAGAAGCTTATCAAATGATACAAACTACAATATACAAAATAAAATTAGAATTTACAGATTCAACAGGCCAAAAGAAATATCACTAAATATTTTTAACCTTGTTTACTTTGTTTCAATCAGTCCTTAAAACTTTTTTATAACACTGATAATTGCAACAGTTTGCTTCTGAAAACAGTCCAAGATTTTTAACATCTTCCAAATAAATATCTCAGAAATTCTGTATGCAGTAATTGATAAAGTGGGATATCAGCTGTTACTTGAGGTTCCTACATTTACAGGTACAAATGTTACACTTTACTTTTAAAGTCAGTGTTCTACTCTTAACAATAATTAATCATGCAAGCATCTACTCAGGTTTGTTCAATTGTCTGACTCTCCTGATTTCTTTACTTACAGGAGGTCAAGACCAAAATACTCTGAGTCCAAACCAGGCTCTTACATATATTTTTTCCTCAAAATATCTCAGAAATGTTGTGCTCATTGACTGCTCATTTTTATTTGCATTTTAATTTCTTCTCAGCTGTCCATTTATGCTGGTCTTCTCTTGTACATTGCTCTTATGAAATAGGGCCTATTATCAAAGATTTCATGAGAAATTCAGTGTAATTTCTGCAACCTAGTGCAAAGGATTTTGACCAGATACTTGATTATAAAGTGTGTATCACTCTTTGGATGTGGGTACCTAAACATGAGAGAATTTATACAGTAATAGCTTTTCCTGTATTTGTTTTGACACTTGGCAACCAATCTCAATACAGAATGAGATGTTATATCTGGTCATACCAAATATGATAAGCTATTTAATGAAATAAACATTTCAACCCTAGCTCCATTGATCCAAAACACTGATCAAGTATTGCTTTGTAAGTCAGTAAACATCCCTGAAGTTTAAACAATTTACAGAAGACAGCAGAATAAAAATATATAATAGCCTCCATTTATGAAAATAAACACAGGTGGTACTCTTTAAATAATGCATAATTCATGTTGGTGTCTTGTTTTTTAAGGATTTTATGAAGATATTTCTGATAAACATTCCATTTTTGAACTCAACATTTAAAACCAAGTAACATGAATATATATTCAGAAAAAAAGATCCTCAGCTATCCTTACCACAAGCATTATAGAAAAGACTATTCAACAGAAGTTATTAAAATTGGTCCACATCTATCCAAACTCTTTTTAGTAATTCTATCTTTACCTAATTCATAGGGCTGTAAAAATTCCTCAATCGTTCCTTTAAAAGATTTAGTTAGGCACATACTCTGACCCCCACTGTTACATGTCTCATTTACTTTCCACAAAACTTCAAATTTACTCAATACATGCTGTTTCCCTACCCTCATTCTACCTGGAAACAAAACAAAACAAAACAAAACGAAAACAAAGCAAACAAAAATAACAGGAATGCTGTTCAGTTGAATGAAATGATGAAAAGGTTAACTCAAGCACAAGTTAACTTTACAGTCTTATCACCAAGAGCTCCATGCAAAGGACTACAAAAATTAAGCCAAACAATCTGATTTTGAATGAACAAACCTACTAACATAGCTTGCCCAAGCAAGTTTGGCACATCCTTGTTTTACAGTCTTTTTTCATTTGGAAGTCTTCCTAAAGATTCTAAAGTTGTTGAAATGTTTGAGGTTTGATATTCTCTATGACATCTTTCCCTTCACAGGTGAATAAGTTAAACAATAACTGGGCCCAGCACTGAACGTTGGGGGACACCAGTAGTGACAGACTCTGCACCACTGATCACAACCCTCTGAGATCTGCCTTGCAGCTGGTTCTCAATCCACCTCCCTGTCCACTTGTCCAGCTGACATCTTCTGAGCTTGTCTATGAGGATATCATGGGAGACAGTGTCAAAAGCCTACTGAAATCAAGGCAGACAATATCCACCGCTCTTCCCTGAGCTATCCAGCCATTGTCCCATCATAGAAGGCAATCAGGTTAGTTAAGCACAGTTTCCCTCAAGTATTCATCAGCTTTCAGCTACTTCTATATACAAATCAAAGAAGGTGTACAAAGGGCAGAAATGTTCTATATATATTTTGAAAGATTTTTTAAAAATAGGACTTGAGATGTTTAAGTGAAAAAGTTAATGCTTGAGTTATAATAGATGAAAGTGTTCTAGCATCAGTTTAACATGATCCCAGACAAAGTTGTGCTAAAAGAAAGTGATAAAAAAAAAATCCCTGGTTGAACATTATATTAAAAGTGCTTCCAAGCAATTACTTGAGGGAATCTGGTTGTATTGCTTTTCCTTTTGATAAAATTGGATAAGGTCATTTGGTGCCAAATTACCTATTACTCCTGAGATTAAAGTTTTTTACACAGAGTGTCAGGTGAGGGATGAAAAGCGCTTTGAAGGGGGTTCCCAAAACTCTGTTCATGAATATTTAGAAAATTATTTTCTAACTCAGGTTTTCTTTGCTGCTCTAGGGAGGTTATTTGCTCTACACTAAAGTAGCCTTCACTGCAACAGTGCTAACACAGCAGTGTATACTTGTACTGAAACAGGCCCTGTCTATATTGAGGATTTACAGGATTAAACTGATCCACTGGAAAACTTTGTGCTAGCAAACTACTACTCCATTAAGATCAGAGTTGATCAGTTTTTTAACTAAAAAAAAAAAAATTAAAGAAGAATGCAAATCCTGGCATTGCTGATTTTGAAAATAAAGTTTGCTTCTTGTTTGAAAATAAGGTTTGTTTAAAAATTCTATCTGAGCCCAAACTGGCAGCTTATTATTAAAATATTATTTCCTTTTTCTTCAAGAGTCAAAAGAATAGAGTTCTATTGCAGGACATTTTTTCTTCTCTTCTATATACTTCCAAATCCCCATCCTACTAAAACACATTTGCATTTCTGAGTGAAATGGAAGTTATTATTTGATGGGAATCAAAAAAATCAGCATTATATTCCAACTAGCTATTGGTCCTGAACCCAAATAAATTAAAATTAATTTTACTAGGTAGGACAGAATTTTCAACAATTATTAATGAATACAGTACATTTCCTGTACTGATCAGTGACTTGCCTGTAGTCACAGGGGGATCCAAACAACTGACTGTTCTAGAGGCTGAGATTAGCCTGACAGGACACAAGGAGTAGAATGTGCTGGTTTTGGCTGGGATAGAGTTAATTTTCTTCAGAGTGGCTGGTATGGGGCTCCTGCTGAGCACAGGATTTACAATACAGGGATATTTTTGTCATTGCTGAGCAGGGCTCACACAGAGCCAAGGCCTTTTCTGCTTTTCCTACTGCCACACTGGAAAGGAATTTGGGGGTGCATGGGAGGTTGGGAGGAGACACAGCCAGGAGAGGTGACCAAAACTGATCAAAGGGATACTCCAGACTGTATGATGCCATGCCCAATATATAAACTGGGGGGGAAGTAGGAGGAATGGGGTGACATTTGGAGTGATGGTGTTTGTCTTTCCAAGTCACTGTGACACATGATGGGGCCCTGCTCTCCTGGAGATGGCTGAACAACTGCCTGACCATGGGAAGCAGTGAATAATTCCTTGTTTTGCTTTACTTGTCTGCACGACTTTTGCTTTCCCTCAAACTGTTTTTATCTCAACCCACGAGTTTTTTACCTTTTAGCCTTGCTATTCCTTCTCCAATCCTGGTGGTGGGGGGGTGAGTGAACAACTGCATGGGGCTTGGTTGCTGCTGGGGTTAAACCATGAAGTCAAAGAAACAGAAAAGGACAGTGGCCAAGGGAGGGATGTGCTCCACGGGAGTCAATGTCCCTGTATGAACTTGTGTAGGTAGCTTCAAGCTAGCTGCCTGGTCTTACTTTTAATCCTGAGACTTTCAACTCTTTTTCTTATGTGCTGTTTCCTCTTTCTCCTGTCCGCTTCTACCTGTCACATATGAAATCTTTGATTAGTACTTAAAAAAAAAAAAAAGAAAAATTATTCCAAAACTATGATTTTATAATTTATCACCAAAGCAGTTGTAGTTCATTTAACATACTGAAGTATCACTTGGAGCAGTGCATGAGAAAGTTTAAGTGGTTTCAGCACTCACACAAGCAGGAATTACAGCAGGATCAAAATCACATTTCCGGTGATGAAAAATCTTCATGGGCACTTCATAGGTCCTTTGTATTGTAATTCAGTGAGCCAGATTCCCCCTACATTTGATTGACTCATAATATTGACCCCAGAAAAGAAAAATGTGTTGCTGTATCCCTCATGGAATTGTACATCTAGTGACCAATCTCTATTGTCCAGTACTACTCTTCTGCTCTGCAAGCCACAACCTACCTGTATGGTTCTTTGCATGATGTATGGGAAACAATAAGTGAGCTAAGTACTTCTTATGTCTAAATTTTTAATTTTCAATCCATCTTCATTGTTTTACACAAAAACCTGTACATGGAAGAATATATTTCACTTATTTAATAAAAATAAGCTTGGTCCAAATTCAGATTTAGAGGCTTTGCAGAGACAGAAATATATGCATGAAATAATGTTTCATATGCTGAAAACAAAAGAAAAGTCATTATCTGAGGATGTATTAGCTGCTAACTCTTCTCATCATACCATATAAAAATGAATCACCTATACTGCTTCTCTGCTACATTCATTACCAAATAGTCTATAACATGTTTCTATTAGATACAAGTGTAGCAGTCTTTCAGGACAGGAATAAATGGTGTTGGATTTTCAAAAGCTGAAGGCAGTTCTGATTCCATCACTGCTGGACTTGCCTGATTTAATCAAGGTCCATTCTTCCTTAATGTGGTGATTAAAAGGGAGTCATGTTCAGACTCTCAAATCTGGAGTGTCAGAGATGGGCACTGTGAGATGCCCTACACAGTGTTCGGCACATGCCCAGCATAGAGGTGATGATATCCAGTGTTATATACAAGTGACAAGTGACAAGGTACAACTTAATTCATTGGCTATTCTCACCCAAAATCAAATCCCTTGAGGTACACACTGGACCTCCCCATCCTCCTGCATTGCCCATGTTGTGCACTCATCCTTGAGTGACAGCAATCCCAAGCATGGTTTTTTTCTTTGCCTGAGGCACAAATAACTCAGACAGTTTTCCCCAGCATATTTTTAATACGCACTACAAACTTTATCCCCTTCTACAGTACATGAAATTTTGATTGGGCAGGACCCATTAAATCCTCTATTTTTGATTAACCAGGTGGCTTTTGCAACTTGTCTTTGAAGGTGGCACTATTCATTACTCTCAGAGTAGTCTTTAATAGTGCACTGTATTGTTTGATTTTTCTGGAGGCTGGTGCATGATAGGGAATCAGATATACTCAATGCCATGTTCTTTGGCTCAAGCGTCAATGAGTTTGTTTCAAAAATGAGCCCTGGTGTCGGACTCAATTCTTTCTGGGGTATGTGTCACCATAAGGCTTGCTTTTTAAAGTCCAGGATGGTTCCAGGCAGTGGCTTGTGGCTCAGGATATTCTTCCAGCCATCTGGTTGTTACTTCCACCATTGTAAGCACATGGCACTTGATGTCACCGTTTTGGGGGAGTGTGATAGAGTCAATCTGCCAGACCTTCCCATATTCGTTTCAGCTATTGCCCTTTATACTAGGGAGGCTTTATTCCAGACCATTTCACATTCATGGATAACCTGTGCTGTGGTGTTCATGGTTAAGTCTAATTAGCTCAGTTGGTTAGAGCATGGTGTTAACAGCACTGAGGTCATGAGTTTGGTCCCTGTATGGGCCATTCATTTAACAGCTGAACTCGATGATCCTTGTGGATCCATTCCAACTCAGAATATTCTGTGATTCTGTGAAAATCTGCCCCTTGATCACCAGCCCATGCATATGTTGCATCTCTTTCTTGATGGTCTGGGGTGTCATGGGCCCACTGAGCTAGAAATAAGTCACTCACCTTGCCAGTCCAGAACTTCCTGAATCTCTTCAGTCTTAGCCACCTGACCTACCTGCTGGTTGTTTTGGTGTTCTTCAGTGGCCTGACTTGTGTACAAGAGCATCTGCATGATGTACCTTCACAACCAGGTTCTTCACCCAAGCAGCAATATTTTGCCACAGCTCAGATGGGTTTAGTCCTGTGCTGCTAGTTGCTCGGCTTCCGCTTCTGTAACCACTCCCACAGGGCATTTGCCAACATCCATGAGCCAGGACAAAGATAGAGTACTAGCCATTTTTCTTGGTCAGCAATGTCTAAAGCTAGATGGATGGCTTTCACCTCTGCAAACTGACTTGATTCACCTTCTCCTTCAGCAGTTTCTGTGATGTGTTGAGGGGGACTCCACACAACCACCTTCAATTTCCGATGCTTTCCTACACTACAGCAGGACCCATCAAGGCACACTGCTTCTCACTTCCTGGTAATTTATTACACAGTGGGCCTCTTCAGCACAGGTCACTCCATCCTCTAGTGACATTCCCAAGTCTTTGTCTCCTGGTCAGACAGACCACTTCCAGGATTTCTGGATGACTGGGGATTATTATTTGAGCCTTTTGTTTGATCAGAGCAACTCAATTCATGCAGCATCAGTTGCATCATATGCACAGGAGACCCTCCCTTTGAACAATCCACCCAGCATTGGCAGCTGGGGTGTCAGGAATAGCTGTGCTTCAGTTCCAGTCACTTCTGAAGCAGCTCAAACCCTTTTGTAAGCTGTCAGTGTCTCCTCAGTTGGAGTACAGTGGCTTCAGATCTTCGGTATCCCTGACTCCAAAAGCCTAGGTCTCCAAAACACCAGTTCTTGCCCGGTGTTTTCTGCCAGAGGCTCCAGATAGGATAATTCTTTCCAGGTGCAGGGTAGGGAGCATTTTTGTTACATCTTTCCCTGTCCTGACTAGCCCAAGGGATACTGAATTAATTAATTCATGTCTGATTTGTTCAAAGGCTTGTCTTTGTTGAGGGCTCCGTTTGAAATAATTTTTCTTCTGGAAAAGATAGAGAGGGCTTACAATCAGATTGCAGTTCGAAATGTGCATTCTCCAAAAGCCCACAATGCCTACAAAAACTTGTGTTTCTTTTGTGTTATTTGGTGGAGACATTGATTTTTTTCTTGTTCTTCACATCCACTGCGATCTGACGACATACATCTTGCCAGTTTATTCCTAAAAATGATCTCCTGCAAGTCCCTTGACCTTACTTTGGTTTATGACAAAAATCAGCTTTCAGAAAAATTTGGGCTATTCTTCCTTTTCTCAGAAACTTCTGTTGCTGTATTACTCCGCACTAGGCACCAAGTAAGATGGCTGTGGTTTAACTCAAACAGCAAGTACCACACTGATGCTTGCTCACTACCCTCCTCACCCTGACCCCATGGAATAAGGAGGAGAATAGATAAAGGGCAAAACTCATGGGTTGAGATAAGAACAGTTTCGTAATTGAAATAAAGTAAAATATACTACTACTGTAGCTACTACTACTACTACAACTACTATGACTACTACTTTTAATTTCATTGCAAGGAGTTAGAGAGAATGAGAAGCCAGGAAAAACAAGGGATGCACAATACAACTGCTCACCATCCACTGATTAATGCCCAGCCCATCCCCAAGCAGCGACCTTTCCCTCATGGATTATTTTAGGTACTGGACATGACTTTCTGTGGTCATTGACCAGTTTGGATCAGCTGTCCTGGCTGTGCTCCCTGCCAGCTTCTTGTGCAACTCTTCACTGTCAGAGCATGGGAAACTGAAAAGCCCTTTGATTCAGAGTAAGCAGTACTTAACAACCACTAAAATACCAGTGTGCTATCAACATTATTCTCATACGAAGTCCAACAGACAGCACTGTACCAGCTACTAAGAAGAAAATTAACTCTATCTCAGCCAAAATTAGGGCACAGAAATAGAAAAATGGGCATGAACTACTGTTTCATGTACTGGAAACAAAAGAAAAATCATTAGCTAAAGATGTATTAGCTTCTAACTCTTCTAATATTATCACTCCATATCAAAATTAATCACCTACACTGTTTGTCTGCCACACACTTACTTAGCAAGTGGTCTACAAAGTGCTTTCTATTAGGTGCAAGATGCTTCAGCTTAAGAGAAGACATAAAACATGGTATAACTGACTTTTATAGCAACCCTAATGAAATTTTCTGAGCCTTTGTGGATAATGTTTTACAGAAAACTGATAACAATGGCTGCATGCACAAAAAAGTTTGGAGGATATTTAGGACACAGTAATAGTTTCAATTATGAAATACACAATAGTGTTTTCCAACCTATGCAAGTTGTAAGTTTCAACATTATTCTGCCTGGCTTATACCATCCGCAGGAGCTAAAGAGCTTTACATCCAGAGTAGAGGGACGTGGTGAAACACAGTTAGACCCAGCACAAGAGAACAAAATTTTGAACGCAAAAATATGAGTTGGGAATTAATGCAACTTGTGAGCCCATTTTCTGTTTGAAAGTGTTGCATTTAATCTTTGATAACTTAAGGAATGGAGGGCAAAGGAGTACAGAAGAGACCTTCTGTTATTTTATTCTAGCCTAAAATATAGCTTAGAATACCTGAGCATCTCTTACAAAAATTCACTGCTAATACACACTACTTCCCTAAGACCCTTGGGATTGGTTTCCACTGGGAACTCTCTGATGAAAGTCACACCTCATTTCATAACTAATTTTTGAATAGGAGCTGAATGAACTGTCACAAGAAAGTTTTGGTATGCAAGGGTATAACTTTGTTAAATATTAAACAGATTACATGGCTTTTCTTTTCAGCGAATTAGCATTGCAGAAAGCTCAAAATAATTGCTTGTATCTAAGTATTTTGTTACTATGAGCTCCAATAACAGAAAGAAATGTGGTTTGCAAAAACTGAATATCTGGGATTTGTCTCTTGATGAGGACAATCCAAAGCTTCCAATAGATGTACTCTGACATGGATCCATATTGACAGGAATAACAAGGAAGCTATTGCTTCATGCCCAAGACAAAAATGTGTATTCTGAGTATATTCCATATAAAGACTGATTTCTTGTGGGGTATGTAAAGCAAACATATGACAGTGCATGTGCAGAGACACTTAAACTATTTCAATTTATTGTAACTTTTAGGAATGTACTTCAGTTAGGAGGCACTGCTCTTTGTGCTCAACAGCACAAACCTCATTGCAACATTAAAGTCAAATTCCTAAATGCAGCTCACAAGTTTCCTGAAATTCTTAAGATTGTCTAATGATATTGGATGGCTAAGACATGGCTGAGGAGTGACTGTTGTTCAAACAGTTCCATTAGCTCGCAGGTGGTAATGGTACACCTAGGAGGTTCAGTGGGCTGCTTCCTGTGATAAAGATAATTATTTGGTTAACTTAAGGTTAAATTCATGTTGTATTTGACTAAAAGCAGGTAGAAAGGCTGACTTTACCATGTTCTTCCTGCTGCACACTGTTAGACACTGCTATGAGGAGGTGGAATGGGGCTGATTCTTTCTTGGAGAGCAGATGACCACACCAAACCCCAGACAGGCAGGGAGACTATTGCCCATGAGAGACAGGAATTTTCTAAGGTATCAGAAGGGCAGCCGTGAGCAAACTTTGGTATGATAAGACAAAAAAACCAGTAGACTTTCCTAAAGACTCAGTGATGACTGTGTAAAGCCTTTACCAGCCTAAGATGCCCTCAACTCTTGATAAATGAGAGCAAGTTTGAGGTGATAACTTTCCCAATTACAATGTGTAAGACCGAGGCAGAGGGAGGTAATGACTTTCAGAACCTGTATCTACCGGCAAAACTGATTTTTTCTTAATTCAAAATTAATTTCAATATAAAATATGCTGCAATATGACATCATTAAATATGAAAAACTTTCTGATATCTCTCAGTGCCCTTAATTTAAGGAAAATATAAAGTTCTACCTCAATGCTTTTGTGGCTGTGGGGTCTCAGAACATAATAAATGTTTACACAGCAAATTCCTATAAAACCAAGTGTACTGAAGTGTATGCATATTTATGTTGCTAGATTTAAAATAGCAAATATATTTATATTATATAGAATTAAATTACTCTATTTAAAATAGCAAATACATTTGTATTATGGGGGTTTTAACAGTTGTTCTTCTTTCCACCATGTCAGCACACAGCACTGTACTGAAATGTCAGGATAGCTAGGGCTGTCTAAGCAGTCTGTCAGCCTGCAGCTGCAGATAACTTTCTTGTTCCTCTTCTACAGTGCATATCATTTGACAGAACAGTGTCTATCAAATCTCAGCTTTTCCTGCAAACACTGTACTCAGAGTGAAGCAGAGAAATTCTATTGAATGAGCTTGGATACTGCATTTTAAATAATTTCTTAAGTGAGACTTTTTAAAACTATCTTTTTTACCATTACATTCCTGGTAAGCCCTCAGGGACATGGAGATGTGCCTGCAAAATATTGGTGACTCTAAGTTCTTAAAGAGGCAATGTGGCTAATCAAAGCGACATAGACATTTGCAAATTCTCTCTGGAGATGCAGTTAACTAAAAGACAGTAGGAAGCACTAATCCTACCACTAATGACATGGTGCTGGGGGAATAGAAACCTGGCTGGCAAAAGAGTAAGATGAAAACCATTATCAGCACTGAAAAAATTGGGTATTTTAAATATCATAGACATAAGCAATTTTCTGACCCCATTAGCATTATGCAACCTAGTGGGTACCAAAAATCTTTTGGTCTCCTTCATAAATTACACTTTAATTCAGTTGAAAAATAATAAGCAGGTATGATGTAGAGATAGTTGTAAAACTAATTACATCCTCCTTACCATGATATTTCCTTAACGTGACAGTTATATCTGGGTGACGTATCTTAGGGTGTTTGAGATGCATATATTCTTTGTAACAATACCTACATGATTTGATTTGTAGTCCAGCCTCTCAGGTTGCTGAAGAGAATCAGGAATTAGCTGTTCACCATGTCATGAAAGGAAAAGTAGGAGAGTGGCAGAAATACAAGCTTGGTTTTCTTGTTTGCTTGCTTGTGTGTGTTTGTTTGTTGGTTGGTTGGTTTGGGGGTTTTTCTGTTTTGATTTGGGTTTTTTGTTTGTTTCTGTTTATAATTATTTTTGCGAACATTCCCAGAAGCACTGACAATAGGCATTCTAACACTTTATATACAAAAAAAATCATCTTCCTTCCTAAATTCATATTTTACAGACTCAGCAATGACAACAAAACATGTAAAATGAGTGCTTTGAATACAGATAGCCTGCACAGATCACAGCATGTGGAAAAATAATTTAATTAGTATTTCTCTCTGTGGCATAAAATATCAGAGTAAATAAACACATTTTTCAAATGTGGGAGACATTACATATCTTCTAAAATTCTACCCATTTCTCATGTTCATTTCAGGCAGCCATTCATACAGAGAAATCTTTTCAGAAATTATGAAGCTGATTGGGCATGACAGATACATAAGGCTTAATTTAATATTAGACAAATAAAATCAAACACTGTATGAAGGAAGTATAAAGGCCAGCTGTAACGAGAACAACATGAAGAGCTTGGAAGACAGAGAATATGGCAGTAAGAATGGTGATTGATGACAGAAGAACTACACTAACAAGAAATCCTTGAAACCATAAGAGTGTGCTATGTAAGGAAATACAGGTACTGAGCACTACTTATCCTAGTGCTGCCAGTCTATATGACTCTTTAAGATGATATTTATACTCATTTTACCTGGATGTCATGTACAAACATAGTGACCTATTTGTTTCTTTTCTGTGTGAACTGAAAAAAAAAGAGTTGATGTTTCTGAGGTGGGTTGCAAGACAAGACCTATTTGTTAGAATAAATTATACTGTCAACTTGGATAATCTGTTTCATCTGAAATAAGGTCTTATCTTCCCTCATTAACTGCCCAGAGCAGGAAATAGAATTACGAAAATGGATTCCTTCACAGGAGATGTCAGACCTCTCATGTGTAACTCACTGGAGAATTACTTCCTTCTTTGTCATATATCTAGAAATCCCATAATGTGTAAAAGGGAATGGAGACAAAAGTTTATAGCAGTCCTGTCATACTATCTGACACTGCATAAAAAACTTAAATGAGACCTTTTAAGAGGACTTAACATAACAGTGAAGCTGATAAAGCTGTAGCCAGATAAACTTCATTTTCATAATAATTTTCCCCTTGAAAAAAATCAAATAATTCCTCAGAAATAACCATATGCTTGTCTTGGTTTAAGATAATTTAGGAGGTGGGCACTCTAAAATGAGTTATCTCCCCTTAGTTTCAACCAATGCCTTTCTGCCAATAAGGAATGCATACATCTAGATATAAGTTAAAAAATAACAGCTTACTATCAAGCGAAAGAACAACAGGAGAAAAAGTAAACAGTAAATAACCACCAGATGCAAAATCATCAAATCTCATGAACCCCACAGGAAAATGTTCAGGCCAAACAAGAACCACAGCTCTTGTTTGTTCCTCACAGGAGCAAGAGTTCAGGCCAAAGTCTAATCTAGCAAGTTTGACCTTACAAGTTTTTGCAAACTTCACAGAGCAAACTAATTTAGTGGGAGTGTATGGAGGGGTCATTTGTTTTTATAACACTCATTAGTTATAAAACTAATTAAATTTTCTGTTTTGAACACTTTTCGAAGAAAATAGTTTCTTTCTAGGAACAAAACCTTGTTGACTTTCAAGAATGATTGAATCTTTCAGCGTGTTTTTGTTCTGTGTGATATCACTGCAGGTTACTTACATGGCATGACATTTAAGTATTACACTACCTGTGTTAAGTAAAGAATTAATCAATTGTCTGATCATCCTTACTGTACAGTAAGGGTGTAAAGGTAAGAATACGATACCTCAGAATACCAAGCAAAAAATGACATCACATTTTTTGGTAATCACTGTATTAAAAATATAATTAAGAGCCATTTAAACTGAAAAACATTATACAAAGAGCTGGCAGTATCTATGCAAAATATTGATTTGAAACGGAATTTAAATACTTGTTGAAATTCAATGAAGATAAAGAGATATCTCAGAGACTACACTGGATGAAAGAATTAAATGCTTTTTAAGGTATCATGACAGGTTCCCATGATAAAGAAAGTGTGATTATAAAATTTAAGTACAAATACAACTCATTTCACACATAGCAGCAAGTTTCAAGTTCATGACATTAAGTAGAAGCAACAGCTATCCACAGAAGTGTTGAGTCAATGAAAAGTAACAGCTGGTGATATGTGAATCCAATGAAGTCACTGAAGAGAATAATTTTTTTCAGCTTCAATGTGACTATAAAAAGAATAGCATGTATTGCTCTTAATTTGAATAGACAGTCTTACATTCTCATGCTCTTGCTCACCCACAGTCCATTGTTAATCTGTTGACTGCCTGTTCAGCCATCGTATATTCAACCCAACACCAGTTTCCAAGGTAAAAAAAAAAAAAAAAAAGCAGCAGAATGCCACATCAAAAAAGTCACAGTATATCTTCAACAGGAATAATTTTTCTTGACAGCACTTCTTCTTCTTTCTTGGCAGAAATACAGTAACACCAGAGACATCAAAGGATATTTTTTTTTATTTGTGGGGAATTCCAACCTGCATAAGCAGCTAAAAAATAAATTAAATTACTTTTCTTTTTTTGTTTAATAACTGCCATAGCACTGAAAGATTGCTTTAGCACAACAGAGAAAAAGCAACTTTTAAATATTTCTAAAATTTTGGTTGTGATACCAGACTTGGTGTTGAATAGATTGGATATTTGCCTGTACCATTTTATAACCAGTTATATAACAGCCATGATGTTGCTTTTATTTCTTTATTAAATGACCTCTAGCTTCAATTTTTTGTTGTTGTTACATTGATTTTTTTCAGTTTGAAATAATTCCTCATGATAAATAATTCTACTAAGAAAATCATGCATTTCCAATCAGAATGTTGCCAAAGAATTTAGTAAACTAGTTTCACTTTAAAGCATAAAAGTTCAATGCTAGATTTAATTGGAAAGCAGGGAGAAGAATATCATATTAACATATTTTAATGCAATTACAAAACTGTAATTTGACAAGAGCTTCAACCAGGGGAAAAAAATTCCAAACCCATGGGCCAACTTTGCTTAAATGAACACAGATAAGCAAATAAAAAGGTAACAAATTAACAACTTAAACTTCTAAGTACTTTTTCCTGTATATATACTGGCTGAAAATAAGCAAAACCAAACAAGTTTCACATCAACAACCTATGTCAAATCCAAAGCATAAGTGAACAAGAAGTGGTGCTTCATCAGCCAAGGAACCTATTGGAAGAAAGTAAAACATCGAGACACTGAATTTCCTAGTTAAATATACACATTTTAAAAAGCATTTATAATAATCATATATATGTGTTCTTGATGGACTTGGCATCAAAAACTGAATAAATCTTCCATTGTTTTTATATTAGTTTACAACGGTATAAAATATTTCTGTAAAAATACTCTCTTGGCCTACTTTAAAAAAATATTTAGACCACTGAAATTTGGAGGGCTTTTTTCTTTTTTGAAGGCTTTCTTTCACCTCCTTTTTAATCTGCATCTGCCATTCATGTAATGACTTACTAGGTTCTTTTTATTTGAAGATTTAAATTCCACTTTCTTTGTTCATAATTTTTCTTCATATGACACTAACCTGTTTGAGTATTCCACATTATATTGATTTTTAATATTCCAGTTCTGTAAGCAAAATCTCATTATGGAAAGAACAGTGACAAAACCCTGGCCATTCTTTATAATACTTCCACAGATCCTGCAAAGACTTTGATAAGGCTTCAAGTGCTTTCATTCAGAATCATGAGCTCAGAAGCTGTCAGATGCCCTCAATTAAAAAAAAATATTTGACACAAAAAAGGCAGATACTGAAATATCTGTTTTGCTTGAAAGTTGGGGACCAATCTACCATTTTTCATTTTCAATATGAGATGCAACAAATACCTTAAAAAGATCCAGGATTTTTCTGTAGATGGCAGGAAGAGAAGGAAAAATTGCTAAAAACAGTGTACAAAGAAGACTCCATTCTGATATTTTCTGATCCCAGTATTTCATTCTATTCCATCTTTCTTTCTATGACCTCTCAGAGAACACACTTGAACATTTACCCTCACCTTAAAAAAACACAACAAAAAAACCAACAAAACCTACAAAAAATCCCCCAAACTCACTTTAATGTTGTTACAGCACCCAAATTAGTTTGTAAGTAAAAAAAATGCCCAGACTCTAAAGACAACTTAGAGCAAACATTAGAAAAATTCATACCAAAGCCACAGTTCAATGTTCTATTAGCCATTAGAAGAGAGATACATAATTTTTACTGCCAGATTTCTATGGATTTAGAGAATTTTATTTTAATTTATGTTGTACACTATTTGAATACAGTGGCAACCAGGTGATTTTAATTTAAACAGAGAAGAACTTTAGATTCCCTTTGAAAGGCTATCTTGTTCCTCATATTTGCTTTAAAACTGTTTATGAAAACTATTAATTTTTCTGCCTTTTTCTTTTCTTTGAACGGTGGCAGTATATTTATCTGTTCATTTCTGGGTAACTCCAGAAATAAATTTCCTGTGGAAGGCTAAATCCCAGCAGTGTACTTTGCTTTTAGAGTGGATGCAGAAATGCTTCATCCTAGTTTATTAACAGCTGAGGTGGGCCAGACTGATATGCCTTGCCAGGAAACTGTCTGAGGAAAACCAACACTGTTAGACAAACAAAACCATAAAGCAACAACAAAGGAAACATCCTAGAAGACTTGATTTAAACTAAGAACAGTGTAATGCTGGAATTGGTTTGAACATAACAGAGTCTAGCAAAAGTTCTTCTATAAGACCATATGTTTAGGAGCTATCAATAATCATTTAGTAAAAGATATATTACTCTAAAATGGGATTTAGACAGAATTAAGGCACCACACCAGAAATTCAGAAAGTATGTGATTGCAGTTCAATACTCTGTTAGCTATAACATCTAGCAGTGATGGATTGCTGGTTCATCTGGGGATTTAATGATCTTATTTTCATTCTCAGGCTTTTGAGAAGTAATACTAGGTATATTATTTCAGTCAGTTCATAGTACTGAACTTTACGACATTCAACAAAGTCAGCACTTCCCTTGGCAAGAGGCGGATAGAAAGAACCTGGAGGCCTTGGAAAACACCAGCTGAGAATGAGCCAGCAGTGTGCCACGGTGCAGAGATGGCCCTGGGAGTTATTCACAGGGACACAGCCAGGACACTGAGGGGAGGGACTATCCCCCTCTGCTCAGCACTCCTAAGTTCCCATCTGTATACTCCAAGCTGTGGGATCCCTCCAGCACAGGGAGGAGGGAGGGCCCTCAAGTTGGCCAAGATCTGTGACACTTTTCCTATGAGGAGAGTCTGAGGGACCAGGCTTGTTCAGCCTGGAGGAGAAATGGCCTTGGGTGGAAATAAATGCAGCCTGCTGATACCTCTGAATAGTTTATCGACAGGATGGAGTCACCTTCACTGTGGTGCACAATGGGGAAATAAGAGACAGCAAGCACAGGGTAAAACAGTATTTTGTAAGGAAACTCTTATTCACCCTGAAGACAGCCAAGCAGTTGAAGAGGCAGTCCAGAGAGGTTGTGATGTCTCCATCCTTGAATATTTTCAAGGTTCAAGTTTATAGGAAAAACCCCTGAACACTTTTGTCTGAGCAATTTTCCTATCATGATATCATCCTGTGGTTTCAGAGCAAATGAAAACCAACTGAAATTCCCTGATGAACATCTAGATTTTCCAATGAATGCCCTATTTATTTGAAGCAAACTCAGTACCTCTTTCTGGACTATTGTTAATGGGGAGGGGCTAACCCCCATTGTAACATAGGACCTAAGTTGTAGGTGCTTAATTTCTTCATTGGATCTAGTCTTAGTCACCATGGTATGAAGGCTTTATGGCATTTGTGTAAAGTTTTTATCCAAAGGAAAAAAAAATCTCTTTTTGCTGTCACTGGCAATTTAAAAAGCAAATTTGCAGAATAACTTGTGCATTAATGCGAGGCCTTAGGGATATTTATATGAACCCTTTAAATTAAACCCTTCAAATGAACTTTTTAATCCTATAGGACTGACAACCATGCATTTAGCTATGTTTATTATTCATGTCATAATGATTTATGGGCATTTTAACAAGTTACAGCCAATGAGTTATGTTGTCATGTCTTTTTGAAGATCAGTAACTTGGATTAGCTATGCAAGTGTATGGATATTTCTTTAAAGATGCTTAACAAAAGACATCTTTTAATTCAGTATTTCCTCCAGCTGTTTTATGAGAAACCATGTTTCTGTCAACAGTTGATCTTTAAACTGCAGCTTTTTCTTCATGAAAATGAAGGGATGTTCATAGCACAGCTTACATTTATTTTTTGCTATTGTTCCTATAAACCTGTAAACTAACATTACATCAGCATTGTAAATTCAAATGCAAACTATGTAATTTTAAACAAGATTTCCTCTAAGAAGATTTGAAATAAGTAGCTTGTTAAACTGTCTGTGAAGTTCAGCTGACAAGCCTAAGAGCTCTTGTTAGCAGTTAATTCTTTTGGTAGAAGTAAAATAAGGTATGGATTTGAGAGACAGACAAACAGAGGAAGACAGACACAAAAAGAAAATGCTTAACAATGCTTAAAATTTTTAAAGACCAATCTAACTTTAAACTTTACGAATGGTGTCAATGAAATTTGTCTTGCAGTTCATACAACGTATAAATGATGAATATTTTATTTGTAATTAGAGTATCTAGACAGACTAAAAATTCCAAGGTCCCTAAAGGTTCCTGTTTCATTCCCAGTTTTCAGCACCAAAAGGACTATGGTGTGCTGACCCCAGCTGGATTCCAGGTACCCATGAAAGCAGCTCTATCACCTCCCTCTGCAACTGGACAGGGGATAGAAAATACAGTTAAAGGTTCATGAGTGGAAATAAGGACTTTTCTTTTTTTACTTCTTAGGTATGTTGTTATCACCACCTCTGATTGGCTTGGCCTTGGCCNGGTTTTGTAATAATTATAATTTTAATTTTCACCTAGGTATTTGGTCTTTCACTTTTTGGTTTTCATCATCATTTAAATTTGCAGCAGCAATTGTGCATTTAAAATTTCTGATATTTTATTTCATGCTGTAGTCAAGCTACACTCTCTAAATAACAGGTGAGTGTTATCACACCTTGCTGTGATAAAATACCCCATCTGACTCTTCTGGAGTTTCAGAGTCTCCAGCCTGGTGATCTCCCTCACACACCATTGACCTGATTATGAAATGGAGCCCTGGCTCTGTTCTGGGAGGAGGGGGAAGTGCCACTGTTCTTTAATGAATGTTAGTTAGTACCTACATTTAATGTTAGTACCTACATTTCAGAGAACTGAAAATGTCAAATGAAATGCTACATATACAGTAGTTGGTTACATTCCGTGGCACTATGCTACAGCAACAGTCCTTGAAAACTATTCCAGAGAGCACAGAGTCCTTACTGAAGATACTACCTTTCAAACATCTCCCCTGCCGTTCCTAATACTGCAGTCTCCATGGTGAAATAAAACTATATTAACAGCAGGGACTAAGAAAGAAAATTGTTCTGAAAATTCATGTCCCATCTGCTTTTAATGCAACAAGCATCAACCCAGAACTGTCATAGGAAAAGAGAAAGAACCAGTGAGCCTTCTAGTCTTCTGGTGGTCCCCCGCTCTTCCAGGCCTGACTGGGATAGAAGTAATTTTCTTCTCAGCAGCCAGTACGATGCTGTGCTTTGACTTGTGACTTCACAGTGTTGATAACGCAGGAGTGCTTTGGCTGTGGCTCAACAGTACTTGCAATGAGTCAAGGCTTTCTCTTTCTCCCACCCTGCTTACCCAGTGAGTATGCTGGAGGTGAGCAAGAGACTGGGAGGACACAACTGCAACAAGTGATCTAGCAATTTACCATATGATGTTGTGTTCAGCAATAAAAGTTCAAGGAAAGAAAAAAAAGCAGGGATGTTGATGGTTAAAGCATTTTTTTTCCAGCAACTGTTATGCATTCTGAAGCCCTGTTTCCCAGGAAGTGGTCAGACCTCTATCTGCAGATGGGAAGAAGGAAGTAACTCCTTTTTTTGGTCTCCTTGCACATGCACCTTTTGTCACACCTATTAGACTGTTTTTTTTCTCAATCCATTAGTCATATCACCTGCCTTTTTTTCTCTCTGACATGCAGCAGAAAGGAGTCAGTTCCATTAGGTGAGGTCAACCCACCAAACCAAATGCTGAGTGGCCCATCTCTGTTACTGAAATATGTGTAGAAGGAGACTCACAAGGGAAATGTCATTCACATAGAAATAGCCAAAACTGAAGACTAGAGATTCAGAATAAGTAGAGACATTTGCATGTTTTCCCACAAGTAAAATCTGATGTCTTTTAACCTATTATAGTTGCTCTAAAATGTTGTAGGCTTGCAAACAGCCCTTACAGAAGGATGGCTACTATTCTAAAGAGCATAATTGCTGAGATCTTCCTTCATTGTGAACAGACAAAATATTTTCACATGATTTACATGATTAGTGATAATATACTTACTGACAATTAAAGTGCTATGAATTTGATACAATCTGCCACAAATGAAAAAGGAAGCCAGCTATAGCTGAAGCCAAAGATATACAGAAGTACACCACACTCCAAAATCAAGAGTATCTGACCTTTTGCACTAAAACACTGATGTTGCCAGAGTATTCAGCCAGAGAATTCTGCACTTTTCATTCAAGATCAACTTATTAGCCCAGAGGAGAAGTGATTAATGGCCAGTCATACCATGAGAGGAGAGAAGAAACTGAAAGGTATGAAAGTCAACTAGAACTGCCCTAGCAATCTGATTAATTCCATTTCAACTACTGCAAATTGACTATGTTGTTACAGGTAATATGAGTTAATTTGTTCAAGGCTGTGAGACAGAATGTCTGCATAGAGTTCAAGAGGGAGGATGATGGACAGAGGAAGAAAGAGAAGTGCTGGAAGCGAGGACCCTGTTCTTGTGACTAGTATAAAATGTGAAAGTGGCATTTGATTTACAAGAGGTGAAAAAGGACACAAACTTTCTCTGTATCTGGTCCACATCTCTCACTCAAGTGCCATGACTTATTTCCAAGTCCATCCTGGTGCTATTCAATGATGGCATAGTGTTTCAAAGCCTTTTTTGGTTGGGGATGGGAAGTCTATTCTTTCATGCTACAATTCTTCTAAAGTCATTCTCACTGAAAAAAGCAAATATGAAAAGGTGGCATAAAAAGTGAAACCACTGAGAAAATGTCTTCCAAATGACATTATGGATTTTTCCTGGACAAGAAAACACAAGAAGATTTTGATTTGATACTGCACATAACATCTAAGCAGAGACTAAATCAGAAGTAAATCTCTTCAGCTTCTGCCTTTTCTACAACATAAAGTTGGATACTAAAATTAAAATTAAAAATTAATGATGTGTATATTTATTTTGTTAATGTATATCTAATAACTGAAATTCACAGCTATCAGTACTATTAACTGAAATTGTAACACATTAAAGAAGACTAAATTTGTTTTTGACATAGTCACGAACACTGCAGGTTCAGCTTTTAAATTCCATATACCGAATTTTTCAAGAGGAAAAAACCAGTTATTTTGCTGTTCAAACTCATCTAATTTTTAGTCCTTTTCAACAGAGATAGATGAAAAGAGAAATAACATCACATAAATTAGTAATTATTTCTGCTTACTTTTATTATTTACCATTGTAGCTGTAAGTATTCATCACCATAATATCTGAGCATCTTAGAAATTTCAATGAATTATGCATAAGTCCACCAACTTGTTTTTTCTGTTATTCCTTTTTTACATTTGTGGAAGACAGTGGACACTGAGACTGATAGACTGATTTTTCAGAGGTGCTTAGCATCTGCTTGTCCTACCCATTTATTTTATTTGGCATTTTATTTTGCAAACCACAGGTCATTAATTTTTTATGTATAACTTAAGGACTTTGAAAATCCCATTTTGAAGAAACTTCCTGACTTGAGATAAATTTTCTTACACATTTTTAAAGCTTATTTCGCCAAAATATGAGGTTGGAAAGCATTGAAAGTAACAGAGAACTTATCTGTTGATGTCCAGCTTGTAGCTAATAGCTGCTGATGCAGACTGGAACAGGGAGTAAAATAAAAAAGCATAAAGCATAATTAAGCCTTTCTCTTTCTTCTTCCCTTTTTTTTTTTTTTTTAAATTTGGAAACACACATTTTCCTCTCTGCTTAGGAAGAAATATTATGCCATTGAAATGATCCTCATTCTCAAAATACACTGCATTTATTTTAAGCACCTTTATCACCCAATCTTATTGTATAACTGATACTTCTGGATACTCCACTAGTGTAGTCATCATAACAAAGTTAATAAATGAGGCAGAGATCCACTTATCCATTGTTTCTCCTAACCTGAAATGTTAATGCAATCCAATGCAAAAGAAGAACAAAGGAAGGAGCTAGAGGACATGAAAGCCAAGAATTTATTTTCCATTCCTGCCACAAAACATTCAGTTCTAAGTTCAATACTCATGTAGCAAATGTATAAAAAACTATTCTGATCCTTTTTTTTCTAGAGATAAGTAATGTTGACTGCATGCAAAGATAATTTTCCGAGTTCCTATTTTTTTTCCTAAAGTGCAATTTCAGTAAAACTGAAATTCCACTTGCACAGTAGGATGCACTGGCAATTCAAGCTTGCGATTCTAAAACAAAATTACACTGCTGTTAAACCACAAATCTGCAAATCTCGTTTCTTCTGGTTTTGTCAGAATTAGCCACAGAAACAGCTTTATTTGAGTAACATATTGCTGTATCCTATTGCTTCATAAAGCATCCTGTCACATTACAAGCAGCTATGCAATTTCTCCTTTTGTCTTGTTGCCTACATGGATACAAATACATTGATTTCAAAGGAACCACAGCTAAGGTAATGCACAGATTGAGGTGTTATCTTTTGTGAACTGAGGACTTAGCAAAAGAACAGACTGTCCCTTTACGCACAGGTTTGGACCGTATTTGAGGGTAACATTTAAGTTTGTACAAAAAACTACACACCATGCTGTGCACTCACTTTTGATTATTCAAAACAAGAAAAACTGAAATAATCTAAAAACCACGCAGAGCTAATATGTCTTCCAGAAAGCCCAATGTCTTCTGGTTTAAGATAGCTTGTATGTGATTTTATTTCCAGGCCTTATAAGTGAACTATATCTCACCAAAAAGCCTCATATATTTTTAAGATTGAATTTCCCCAAGAAAAAGCCACAAATATAAACAATACTTTGATTATAGTTACAGCAATGAAAACGTCTAGGAGGTAGAAGTGATTTCTGTTTACAGAGATCACTAATTGCCTAATCATAGCAATTTGTATTAACCACCAAATATTTTGTGTGACATACAAACATACAGAAAAATTTGAAGTCTCTTCAAAGATTTATGCTGACTTCATAACAGAACTATTTACCTAAATGAGAATCAATTTGGAATTTATAATGAAGATAAACAGTGTAAGTAAGTCCATAATGTTTTATTCTTTCTGGTTTTGCATATGCAAAGACTACAGGTAAGAGCCAGCACTGAGAAAAAAACTGTGATCGTGCTTGCATAACTGCAAATTTAGCAGCAATGCCCCATCATAGTGAATTAACATTCACACCTATTTAGCCTAACCTCAGAACAGATGCTTACCATGGAAGCTGCACAAGCTGTAAGTTATTGAAAGAACTGCTGTTGAGACATGTGATTGTAACAGATATGAGCCTCAGCCATCAAGTATTCAACCACTTTGAAGACTGAAGCCTTCAATACTTCAAAGCCACAGATTCCTACTTTTCATTAGCAACAACTGACACTTTGAAAATATTTGGTAAGTTTTGAGCAAAAATTTTCAAATTAAATTAATAATTGGTTTGAACATGTATTTTCATTGTATACCTCTAGAAGGAGAAAAGGATGTATTGTGAAAATGTAAGCAAAAATTAACTAGCAGACAGTAAAATACTTAACGTTTATGTAAATATGAACGTACAACTGCAGTGTACAGAGTACAGCTGTCACACTAGAAAAAACAAGGAAGCAATCCCTGGCTATTCTCTGCACACCCCACAGTGTTAAAACCATGACATGACATCCTGTCACCTGTATTCCATGTACTATTAAAAATCTCTTAGAATGATCAGACAAAGAACTGAGTTAGGAAAAGATAAGAAATCCAATTTATTTGTATATTATTAAGGATTTAGTCGAGTCTTTCTGTATGGAGAAAAAAAACCCCACCACATAAATATTGCATAATGTTTCCTATTCTCAAATAATTATGACTGTTACAAATGTGCTCCCGTGTGATTTCATGTTTGGACTTTGTACTAAAGGCATCCAGATGGTGTAGTAAGAAAGTGTTCCAAAATTGTAACTGGCAACCTTGCTGGCAGTGACAGCTTCCAGCGACTTAAAGTTGTAATTTCCTTATTCAACAAACAGAGAGAGTTTTGTGACAACACTGGAGAAAATGAGAGTCTTTAAGAATTTATGACATGGTAATCTTCACCTTTTCCATCCAGCTGAGAATATTCCCTTTAGAGCTAGACAGTAGTTGTTATCACACACTGCCCTTTTCTTTACGTTCCTCTTTCATAGGAACTGTTTCTAAATTTGTCTGCTCACAGAAAGATATTCCTTCAGTCAGGATAAGGAAAAAAATGGCCATGATTACACTCCTGGGCCTATATCCTTCCTTTTATTACATTTCTTCATTTTAACTTCACCAGGGTCATTATTATTGCCTCATAAAATATGGCAATGGTACCATTATTGCTCCTACTCCAGAAATGCTGTAGATGTTGATAGCACAGATAATAATGAGGACATAGATTTCAACACACTAAAATCAATTGGAAATGCTTTCAGGTTAGCTGAGAAGCAAGCATGTAAATTATTAGACCAGTTATGGACCAGTTTCCAGGCTGGCTGCAAACACTAGAAGGTAACTCACCCATACCCCTGGGTTTTTAACTTGTCCTTGCTAACTGAATTATGGCTTTAGCAGTATGGTCAAACAAGAAGTCTGAAGTCTCACTTCAATTTTTGGAGAACTTCAGACCTGTTATGTATATTTTTGGTAAATCTTATATACCATTAGTCTTATTGCCATGGTCAATATGATTGCCAGGTTCTGCTGAAAAAATTCTACAACCAATGTTACAGATAAGTTGAGATTGTCTGCAAAAGTGTCAGATAATTACTGTCCAATACTCATGCCTATGCGTGACTCATATCAGTGACATGAGAACATTTTTTACTCTTCTTTACATGATGTTTGACATTAAAAATGCTGTCTGCTGCTCAAAGGTATTAATCAGTTTGACTGCAAAATAGTCCAAGAAAGACATTAATTTTTTTTTTATATTCAATGTGAATGCGAGCAACATTTATTTAAAGACAAATAACAAAGTTTCTGACCTTGTTTATATTTCATGATGAAAAAAATGGGCACAGACCCAATTTCCTTTTCTGAGGCAGCTTTAAGTAATTGTGTTCAATCAACACATCTTGTTTTCTGAGCTAAATTAGAACTGGCTTCCTTCTTATTTCATTAATTGATACTACAATGATTATTTTCCTAATGCTGAATACCCTAATAAGCCTATGGGTTAAACCCTATCTGGTTTGCCAAGGACAAACTTTAGAGAAGCAGCAGAAGTAAAGGGATGCCTGTGGAAAGAGATTCCACAAAGGCTCTGATAAAGCTTAGTCAGACCGAGTACCAGGGGCCTGTTCAGAGGAGATCCTGTTACATCCACTGCTAATTCATAACTGTTTCATCATTTTAAGAATGAGTTTTTCAGAAAGCATGGAAATTATATTGCAATTTCACTTGGAGCAAGTAAGAATGTTAGTAAGAAAAATAAGCCTCTATTTGGTAGCCTTTCTGATTTTACCATGTTTCAGAATATATTCATATCATAATCATCAAATACCTGATATTTTATCTGTTCTGCACACTCCACCCACTACTTCTTACTGATACCAAGAAGCAGGGTTAGGAGGGGCATATCCTATTCTAGTAGCAGACTTGTCTGGTATATACCCCTTTTCTTCAGTAACAGATGGCAATTTGTTTCGTTTTTCTGTAAGGCACAGCAATGGCACAGATTGCTGTTGGCAAATCACCATCAGATTTATTACAGGAGGTTCACATTCTTACTTAGCTTATATTAGTGCTTTATTCCATGGGTAATTCCATTGAAACTGATGAAACCACACCTTGGATAAGGTGCTAAGTCTGAGAATTTGGCCATACTTTCTTCTATCTGCTCTTTTAGCACTTTAGATCATAAAATGTACATAAAAAAATTCAGAAAAATTAAGCAAAATCAAGAGTCAGAACGAACAATAATTAAGGGCTTTTGAGGTAGGTGACAGATTAATGTATCATTTGAAAGAAATAAATGTCACTAACTGCTGATTTGACACATACCAAAATATTTTCTCTAATCAAATGTACTCGTTTTGTCTCTAGCCAAATTAGTCTGTCAGATTGAAACCTTTGAGAAAGTTAAATATATTGGCAGTGAAATAATGTTCCAATCATGTAATATATGTCAACCCTTTTTATTTAACCAGTGCTATTTGCCAAGTTCTGTAGATGCTCTTGCGCATTCTAATGCACACCCAAATGAAAATCTTACTCACTTCATGTTAGCTTACACAGCTATACAATAGAAGTATTAAACTCATGCAGATTCAGTGATAAGGAAATTAAATTTTTACTATATGCTCTATTTGTCTGACTGAAACAAATTGAACAATACGGAAGATTGAATAAAATAGTCACATGTTTCAAGGCAAGTGCTTTTGCAAATTAATGGGAGGAGTTACATATTAACTTGAAAAAAAGAAATGGGGCAGGTTTGGGGTTTTTTCCAGTCACCGTATCAGGTAAATTTTTCATTCCTACAGAGATGCATTCTTTTAAAATCAATATATTGACATCTATCACAGGCTAAGATAATCCCTGGAATGATGAACCTACCCCATAAATATTTATCTTCTGATTTACACTGTTATCTTTAAAGTCCAGTAGTATGAAGATAAAAGCTTTATTGGTATTGTTAGAAAAAACTGTGAATCAGGAGAGATTATTGTGTTCAGTTTTGATGGATTAACTAGGATTAATACCTAATCATGGAAGACAATAACTATTGACACATCTATAGGTACATTCATGTCAAAAGATGTGTTCATTGAACCTATCAACTAACAAGTTCCTCTGAACTGGATCACTGACAGAATAGGGACTGAAGGAAGGCCAAAGAATATCACATATAAAGACAACTTTTCTGAATACTCCCAGGAACATCCTTATTCCACTAGAAGTAAAAAAATGTATCTGCTGAACTTTAGGCCTTTTCTTTCTTCACTTAAATAAGAAATAACTAGTAGCTTTGGAATTCAAATAGTGAAAAAAATTTACCAAAAGTCAGGAGAATTGGCCTCAGCAGACTTTTTGAATGGATCCCTGCAAGCTGTGGTTATCTGAAATACAAATTTCTGGAATCTAAGAACTCCTCACATGTACCAAGTACATC
The DNA here is from genome assembly GCA_013400955.1 of Drymodes brunneopygia. Lineage (NCBI taxonomy): Eukaryota > Metazoa > Chordata > Aves > Passeriformes > Petroicidae > Drymodes > Drymodes brunneopygia. The sequence goes on from VZTZ01014047.1 coordinate 105,229, forward strand.
TTCACCAGTGCTATTTATACACCATTAAGTACTGTGTAAATCATCTGGAAATGATTAGCATAAATAGATTTATTTCCTAAACTGAAACAGCATTTAGAAAGCCTATGTCTGATTTTATAGAAACCAGGTAGCTCAAGACATACATCTCCATAGACTGTAGTTTCAGGTTTGATTAAGTGACTCTCTTATCAAATAACTTACTTTTATGTAGAAGCTGTGTCTCAAAGCCTGATGCACTCAGTTCCACTTGAAAGCATTCTATCATTCTTCATCACACAGTGTAGAGACTGGCACGTGTGCCCTAATAAAGTCAATCCCAAACAATCTGGAAGAGCCTTTTTAAAGTAAACCTTTTACTTAAAAACAAACCAACAAAAACACACCACCTATCCTCCCAAGAGTATTGACACCATGACAGAATGCTGCAGTAACTGTATTTCAGGTATGCAGATCATTTCTTTTCCCAATAAAAAAATCCTCTCTTCTATTTCATTTCTGAGTTCTCTTCTGCTTTCCCTTTTATTCCTCCATCAACCACAAATCTGATTTTTCTTCAGGGTCTAAATAACTTCTAAATCCTAACACTGAGATTTGCCTCTGACAGATTTTTATTTTCTAGGTATTTCCTTCCTCGGCAAGCATCTCACTTCCCAAATGAAACAGCTTCCTTGAACATATAAACAACGTGATCTCTCAGCCTTCATATGATTTTTCTCATATCTTAGCTTTTATTTTTTTTTCTAGTGCTGACCTATCTCCAGCCAAATTCTTTAAAACAAGGTCAAATTCGGCTATCAAACTAGAAAAATACAAGAATTTTTGTTCAACACTGTGTATCAGTTACTTTCCACTCTTCTTCTCTTGCCATTCTATACTATCTGTTTACATCCTTTAGGTATCACAGATGATCAGATTCCTTCTAAGAAACTATTAAATGTTTTACTTAGGATAGAATGTAAGATTCAATGTAATCATTTTTATTATAATAGCAAAAAGCTATTAGTGAAAATCATGCAAATGGACAGTGAAAATATGTATCGGATTTAAAGACATAAAACATCTACAGAGAAACTTCTAAGAGCAAGAGACAGGTTAAGTACTTCTACATCTAAATACAAATGGACTTCAGAGGTACTTGATATCCTAACCCATTGTTAGATCAAAAGTTTCCAGGTGCATAACTTTTATTACAAATGTAAAAACACTGTTTCTAGTGACAGCGATTCTCTTTCAACCCATCAAAATCCCTATTTCCAATTTTTTGCAGGTCAGAGTCCACAATAATAGTTCAGTAGACTTTCCAATTGCATTCTACAAATATTCACATTGCTACCTAACCTTAGGCACACAGCCTGTGTGACAAAGGCACAAGACTGTTCAAGTACACTCTAATGAGGCTTCTAATTCAGACTCACACAGAGATGTGTTAAATTGGACAGTCAGGATTTCACCCATGCTGACAATGGGACTATTTTTCAAGCAGATATTATACAGAACAATGGCAGAATCTCATTTAAAACATAGAGTAATTGTAGTAGGTCTAGGACATTCTGTACGAAACCACCATACCTGTGCTGAGCCTAACAATTATCTTTTTCTTCAGAATACTGTGAATGTTCTGAAAGTTGCATTAAATATTGATCTATTTGTGAGTATAATCATCCAATCCTTCCAAATTTTTGGGTTTCTGCTCCTCATTCTTTCAGGAGTTCAGTAGTTTATTTAGAGAGCTATTACTTTTACCAGACAGACTTAGGAATACACAGCCGTTCTCAGAAATCAACTTATTACAGGTAAACTAACAAACATGCAGTTTATTCTATTATTCTAAGCCTTAAAAATGAAAAATGTACTCGCAGTGACAAGACATCCTTTGACCTATTCCAACAGAAAGTTTGATTACTTGTCATTCTCCAAGCAGGAGGGTGCTTTGAAAAATATTCCAAATACTTTAAATGTTCTGCAAGAAACAACATATAGCTGAATAACCAAGGATAACTCAAACTCAATTACTTACTAACATTTCATTTTAGTCACAATTTTATCGATGGATTGTGTTGATGTGTGCTGTGCATTCAGAGAATTTGGGTAAAATGCTTTTTATGAGAACATTTATACAAGCAAAACACTTGGTGTTCATATAAAGTGAACACAAAAGATGAGTACACGAAATAAAAATGAATTAATTTTCAAGAGATTGGACCAGTTGTGTAGGTTTTGCAATTGCTGAATTCTGTCAGTATATCAACTTAGGTAACATCTGTTTAATAGTTCTTTACAAAGTGACTGGAATACCCTGAATTTTAAGTTGACAGAGGAGCAACTCAACTATAAATACACTTAATTTTGTTATGAAATTTGCAGATCCATTCATATAATAAGTTAAGTGTTGTTGCTCCCAGGCCCACATATTTGAGGAAAATCAATGCAAACCTTGGACAGTTCAATTTGCAGCCTTTGCACAATCCATTTAATGTTGGAGTTTTATTGGCAGAAATCTATTTGCTGTAACTGGTGCTACCAACTCTGTGTAGCAGAATTCCACTTCAACACTTGCCTGACTGTATTGTATATGGTCTCCATTTACTTTTCTGGTTTGGGCAAAGTGGGTATTTTGTTTTCAGCATAGCAGAAGTCCTAGCAACCATTTCAGGTATAGAGAAGGCACATGGTGGGCAATGGTTTAAATGTGTGAAGACAGTTCTGTTTCTGGTATCATGAAGGCCAGTCATTGCATGAATCAGTAGTCTTGAGAGGTATTTTCTTTTCAGAGGTATTAGCTTTTTTATTGTGTATGTGAATCATCATGCAAGTAATTCATATCAGTAGGTTAAATTTCAGACAATTTGGGTGACGGAAAACACAAGGAGTTCACTGAAATGTCTAACATTCAACACATAATAAAAAATGTCAAATCAAATTAAAAAAAATATTTGATCACAGATATTACAGTGAAAACAAAACTGGAGAAATTAAAGAGAGCATTTACAGAAGGATACTTGTTACCTTTAACATTTCTTTATTATTGCCTGTTTTCTCTTTTTTAATTATTGGCATTATCATGGAGTTGATGAGATGCTTGGTATTTGCAGTGATCTGTAACTGAAAAATGCATTGCAGAAACAAAAGGCCCAGCTCTTGCAAGGCTTAGAGGGCAGCAGTGGATCTGTTTGAATTCATCAAGCTACAAGAGGAAACAAAAAGTTACCAGAGCATCTGAACTAAAGTATCTCATGCTCCAGTTAGATGACCATGGAATATTTGTTATTCATGCTGATAACTCACATATCTAACAAAGTAAATGAAAGCAGCTGAAATTTCTCTCATTTCAAAAGACTCAGAATGATGGTCAAAGCCACTCCAGATTAAAATTTACAAAACTCTGATCAGGCTCAGCTTCTCTCTAAATTTTGGTATTAATCTTCTCACCAAGGAATGGTAGTGATTACTTTAATGAGGTAGCTGTTATATAAATGATGTGAGAGATGTATAATTAAAGAGAAAAGGATATGTAAACACATATTTTGTTTCAAATACAGTCATTAATAAAATTTGGTCCTCTGTATATAGTCACTGAGGCAGAAAGGAATCTTTTCAAAATTCCAGTGGTTATATGGATCTGTGTTTTAAAAAATAAGAAAACTTCTGCAGTGTCAATTTTTCAGGGGGTTGGTTTGTACCGGGTTTTTTTCAGTACACAGAAACAGTTTTTTTCACTGACATATGTCTCAAGAAAGCCCCTGCAAAATCCCCCAACTCTTTATTAATTTTCATTTCTTATGTTAAAGTACTTTACTTTCAACAGCACAGTGCTGTATACATTTTAATCCATTCCACTGACTTTGTCCAGGCAATAAACTTAGCAGCTCAACAAATCTGAGCAATACCTTGAATCAACAGAAGTCAAATATCCACATATGAAAGAGCAAAATATCCTCACTTGGATTAGCTCTTTTGCCTGCTTGGGACCAGACCAGCAACCAAAGTATATATTGTGCTCAATCATGTTTTTTCTTGTGGCAAACTGAAACTGACTTAGCAGAGTCGATATGAGCAGTACAGATTTAAAACCCCAAACAATCTGGTTGCAAAGAATCTGATCACGGCTACAGTGTGTTTTTGAAATTGCATTTTAATCTCAAAAGACTTCATAATCCAAGAAGACTAAATCATTCCTGAAAATGCATCTGGCAACAAGAAAGCCAAAGTTTCATATATTTTTTAAATCACCTGTCATGATTTTGCTAGAGATGGCAGCTAAGCACCATAAAGCCCTTCAATAACTATCCCCTTCACCCCTACGTAGGCTGGGGGAGAGAATCAGAAGGCTAAAAGTAAGAAAATTCATGAGTTGACATAAAAACAGGTTAATAATTAAAAATAAATATTATTGAAAGAAAAATTAGGGAAAACAGGAAAAAATAACAAAGAGAAGAAAAAAAAAACCCAAGAAAGTGATGGAAATGAAAATAATGTCTTTTCACCAACTGTCCAATGCCCAGCTAATTCCTGAGCACTATCCCCCAATCCCCACTTTCCCCACAGTTTTATAAGCTAAGCATGACATCCTTTTGGTCAGTTGGGGTCAGCTGTCTCAAATGTGTCCCCACCAAGCTTCCCTCCAACTCCAGCCAAACTGCTGAAGGGTGGGCTGAGGAGTAGAAAAGGCCTTGCTGCTCTGCTCAGCATTAACAAAACCAGTGAGTTATCGACCACTGAGTTATCAACACCTTTTTCAGCAAGACACAGCCCCATACAAGTTACCATGAGCAAATTTAACTCTATCTCAGCCAAAACCAGTACAATACCCTAAGTGTATGTTTTACACTGCCTCTTCACTTATGCCAATACAAGTATTTGTGCTGCCATGAGGTGAAAATATTATTTTCTCTCTACCCCCAAACACATTGTGTCCTTGATAGAGACACAAAGAAAAATCCTGAAGGGCAGGGGAAAAAATATTAGGCAAGTAACTTCCATTTTTATGATAATAAAAGAAAATATGTGCTTTAAAATCTGGAAAGCAAGGCCCCTGAGAACTGTTTCCCATCTGACACAAATAAAATATTTGTCCTCCATCCCACACATACCTCACAATTTTCTGAAATACCAGCAGACCCTGGCACTCTCTTCTACATTTAACATTTAGCAGGCATTAAGCAGTCAGTAGGTACACAGAGCCAAAGGGACCAGAAGACCTGGAATGGATCCACAAAAGATCCATCTGGTATTGCAGGGAACTCATCCAGCTACATGTTCTTCTTGGTAGCCCTTAACTATAAAGGAGCTACAGGTTCTTTATGATAGAAAAATGACAAGGATGGTATAAACTACAGCTTTTCATAGACATTATTCCTTTGGACAAAAATCTATGTAGACAGACACAGCTGTCTACACCAATTTTTTTTTTAGGCATACATAGACCCACAAAGCTTTAATCCAGTGGACTGTGACAGTCAAAAAGACCTCAAGTTGGAGACCATGTCTTTTGTTATGGAGACATTCCCAAGAGAATCCCAGAAAGAAACAAAATTTAAAGAACAAATATTCACTACCTGTGTATTAAATAGCTAATTATTTTTTTGAACTGTATGTAACCATAGCATTCAACCTCAACCACAATGTAAGTTCAAGGTTTTATATTAGTCTCAGTGACTTTTAAAATACATGAGACAAGACCAAAAAACAGATACAATAATAGACTACATGAAACTTGTGTGGCTTTTTGTTTTAATTGAAAAAATGAGGAACTGTTCATAATGAGAATACACTGCCCTCTTATCTTAACCTCCAACATCTCTTTGCTTCTTAAAACTTCACAATCACACTCATTTCTATTAAACTTCAATATATTTTTTGAAAGTTTGCCACGTGTAGACTTTTTGCAAGGAAAGCATGAAATGTTGGGCTGCTTAAACAAACATTTATTGAAAGTAATGCTTATTCTGCACAGCCAGTACACATTTGGCATTCTGGTCAGGAAATTCCTTTCTTTTCAAATTTAATTTATCAATAATTCTTCTCGGTTTTGTCTCAGTTTCTCTAAGACAAGAGTTTAGTTTGAGAGGACTTACAAACAAACAGCTTCTGGAAAACATTTGCGCTTTATTGAGCCCACCAATTCTACCATCCCTGTATGTTAATAACTATATCTAGTTTCTAAATAACTACATCAAAATTCATAGTATGTTTCAAGGCACACAGAAAGAAATCAATGAAAGCTCGTGACCTGAATTATTTTTCATAAGTACTATCAAGAAACTATGACTCATCTCATGGCAGTTTTCTAATAGTTTCCACACAGCTTTGCAGAACCCAGGAGACTGAACCTGCAGGATGGGTCATGAGCTCCTAGGAGAATTCCCCACAGACGGAGGTCAGGCGCAGTGCTTTTAATCTTCAACATTTGTTTCATGTATACTGTATCACCAAGTATGGATACTGCAGAATGCTCTGTGCTTTGAGCTTTTGGGGTGGCACAGTGATACCGAGTACAGCGGGTCCTCAGCTCTCTCCTTTTAGACAAATATTCCACAGTGAAAGGTACACGTACGTAACACAATGAAGCAAAATATTTATACATTTCTATATTTATTTTAAAGAAGGCAAACAAAGACAATTTGCTACGTAATAACTTTACGGGCCGAGGTGCCCCGGCGGTGGCNCTGGATGAGGATCTGGCATCTGGCCACGGCCTACCCTGCACAATTCTATTGAACTTTGGTTAGTATGAATTCGTCATTAAAACATTTGCTTGCAAGATGGTCTGGGTGAGTATCCAAGGTCAACCCCCCACCCTTACTTATGGCCCTGGGCTTACAGCCCTGATTTTTCCCCAGATTAAGATGGAAAGAGGATTCAGATCCAATTAGTAGATGCTCAGCAGAATGTTCTCAGAGAATTATATAAGGGCCTGAAGCCCCCAGAACAAGTCTTATTCTTAGAAAGATCTTAAAGTAAGAGCTTTCTTATTTAAAACAGGACTCAGGAGAATTCACTTGTTATATTTGTAATACTGGTGGGAACAATAATCAAATATACACCAAAAGTGTTTACAAATTAAGCACAGTAAAACCACTAGATATGAAGACTGTATCATTACACAGGCAAGTCTGTACTTGTGTGCTTCTGCCATGTCTGCACATGAACGTTATTTGCAAACCTTCAGGTATAGCGTAGTTGGATGTTTTCAAGTGAGTTCTCAGTGAAAAAACATTTTCTGTGCTAGTGCAGAAATCTTGTTTATTGCTAATCCTGACTGACTGTCACAAAACTTGTGGCATAAAATGAACATCTGTGTAGTGAAGTAATGCTGAACTGTGCAAGGCAAAAAAGAGCCTACGATGATGATGAAATTGTCCTTCTCTATAATGGGAACTAAATATGTTGAATTTTCCTGTCACTTTTCTGTGGATCATATCAATTTCCTTCAGATGTGATTGTGTTATCCCACCTAGTTCAACTGTAGGGCTTCCATTTTGAAAGATATAACTATTCAAATTCATCAGCAAATCTGTTGGAAATCTAATCACAAGAATGTGTCTGTCCAGTTCTTACTCCATCACTCTCCAAAACAGACTGAAATCATAAATAAGAAGCTTTTTTCCTAGGAAGTACTTACTTGCTGCATAAAGAAGGTATTTATAATAATTGAATATGGTAACATAATTATCAATTCTCCTTTCTATTCCCCTAAATCTCTCAGCTAAAGCTGAGAGATGTTATCTCTGACTCCTATGTAGTAGTCTTTCTGTTTCTGCAAATAATACATTCATGAATCACGAAGAACCATAGATTTATAAAGTGGTTGGGTTTGAAAGGGGCCTTTAAAATCATCTACTTCCATCCCTGCTGCCCCAGACAGGGAACATTCCAATAGAGCAGATTGCTCAAAGCCTCACTCAACCTGTCCTTGGACACTTCTAGGGATGAGAGATCCGCAACTTCTTTGGGCAATCCCTTGCAGTGTCTCACCACCGTCACAGTAAAGAATTTCTTCTTCAATAACACTGTCCATGTCCCTGAGGGAGCACCAATTGTCACTGGTCTCCACTTGGACATCAAACAGCAAACTGCAACGTTTTAGGTGTAATCATCCAGCCAATGCCTTATCCACTGGATGGTCCAGTCATCAAATCTTTGTCCCCCCCGTTTAGAGACAATGAAGTTTCAGCTGATGTATTCTTTTTGGATTTCAGTAAAGCCTTCCACGCTATCTCTCAGAGTATCCTATGGACCAAATGTCCAGGACACAGCTGGATAAACACATCATATGTTGGGTGAGCAACTGGCTCATGGGTTGGGCACAAAGGGTTGTAGTGAATGGGGTGACATCAGATCTGTCACTAATGGGGTTCTTGCAGGGCTCCATTCTCAGCCCCATGCTCTTCGACATTTTGATAAATGACTTGGACACAGGAGCTGTTGACTCCTTTGAGGGTAGGGAGGCCCTGCAGAAACATGTGAACAAGCTGGAGGGCTGGGCACTCACCAGCCATGTGAAGTGGTGATTCTGACTGGCCGGTAGCTCTTTTAGAATTAACATCAGACCTTGCGTCTCTTCGAGAGATAAAAGGAAAATTAATATCAGGCCATTTCTCGAGGATCTATATGCATGTCTTACAGGATACAGCACAGTTTTAAATCTCAAATCACACCTTTGAATACTAGTTCAAAGTTCAAAAACTGGGCTAAATTAGTACAAGATTTATAATAATAATGTCATCTGAAACAACTTGTATGATGACATTTTTCTTAAGCACTAGAAGGCTCATACTGCTTTAAATCCATTTTCATGTGTTTCTGCAACTTGTCTCAATGCCAAAGGCAGCTGAAACACTGTTTGATGGACAACTAAGGAATCACTGATTTCTGAAAGTAGCTTGTTCACTTTTTTCCTGGCACTGGAATTTTGAATCTTCAATATTTCAGAAGCATATTACTGTAAATTTAAGCCTGGGTAAACTGCAAAAAAAATTGCAGTTCCTGAAAATATTTCATGGAGTTCAGTGATACATTAAATATATAGTCTCTCCTTACACCTATTAAAAACAAATAAAACCAACTCAAACCTGGAAAACAACCATCTTGTTTGTGATCAATGATGTTTTCCCACTGTTCATAGAAATGAAGGAATAATTTAAAAGCAACCTAAAAATGCTTGGCTAGTTTTTACGCCATATGGAAGGAAAAAGTATGCAATTGGTAAGATGTAGTCAGTTCTTTAAAGTGTTTTGTGTTTCCTAAACTGAAAAAAAAACCCAAAACACCCAAGAATTATTTCAGATAATGAGACAAAAACATAATTCTCTTCACTAGATTTTATCAGAAGAATGTACAAATTAGTATCTGGTATGAAGAAATATGTTAGCCGTTATTTTCTCCCCTCACTTCTTTTCTGTTGTTTCAAGTAGGGAAAGTTTTATACTGTTACCTCTTCAACTACATCTTGAATAAATTCAAAATCATTTGACAATACCATCAAGCTTGTTGCTCAGAAAGATTCAAAAAGAATTTGTTTGCTTCTTATAGATAGTTGCTTTTGATTTTTGAAGACTCTCTTTCTAATAAAAAAAATGTGTTAGTCCAGTAGCTCTGAAAGGAAATAGGGGGCTTTTTCACTGTCATATATGCACTTTCATGCGCAAGGCTAGCTTATAATCAGAAGAAATTGGCCAGAATGTTCATAGGAAAGATTTCTCTAAAAAATTGGTTCATGCGCTGCATCACCTTGTAGAATGATGCCATTTAACCTTATTTTGACACCCAGATGAGGAAAATGAAGTTTCTTCTTAATAGTCTATGAATAAGTTAATACCCCTAGGACACAATAATCCCTGTACCAAGGAAAATAAAGGGATCAAATCTTTGTTAAAATTCAGAAGAAGATATTAGTGAATGTGCATTACATGAAAATATCTGTTTCAGCAAAAAAAAAAAAAATCGAAGTAAATTTTCTGAGTGTCCAATAGTAGGTAATTTTCAGCAGCTTTTTCTAGGTATTGAAGACAAGCTTTCACAGGAGTGGTGTACGACAGATGAAACTTTGATGTGTTAACTGTTTAAAAGACATTGCTCTTTGAACTAGTCCCCTTATTTTTATTATGCATTTTCACTGAAATTTGTAGAAAGAGGGAAATGAAGTTGATTGTACAGAAGCAATGGCACAGATGTTGGCACAGTATCAATTTATAACATCCGTAAAATGAAATTCTTGGTTCCGGTAAGATGACCCATCTCTTTAAATAAGAACATATTTAACCTTTTAACTACAAAAGTGTGATTGATCTGAAGCTTTTTTGATTTTTTATAACTTTGTAGTCATAATGAGATGTAAAATGGATTGTATGTCAAAACTTGACTCAGATCATATGTTATCTTTCACATCATAAAGAGAACAGAAATTAATTTTCTATGTAGAATAAAGACAAATGCATATAAATGTCAGAACCTGGTGAAAAAAAGAGCAAGCTAGGACAAAAATGGTAAGTATATATATTCTTTTTTGCTGTACTCATTGAAAGCCACACTGAAGATTCAACTGAAAAAAAAAATCCGGCTGAGGTTAACAACTGTCTCATAGCACCAAATAGTAAAATATTGTTTTGAGAAGTGAAATTATTTACCTGTCTGAAAGTATCTTCCAACAACACAAACAAACAAACTGATGATCCTGTCTATAATCAAGACAAATATTTTCCTGATTTCTACTACTTTTAAACTTTTTCTGGGGGGGGGCGGGGGGGGGGTGGGAATATACAGCCCACAGAACAGCTTTGCTTTAACTGAGGCTGGTTCCTTTCCACATTTCAGGCACATCTAGATCTTACATTCTAAAACAAAATTTCAGTCTGTTACTAATACATGAACAACAGACGCTGTTACAAGTGTTTCTAAGCATTAAAGGTTGTTTTTTTTTATCACAGCTTGATTTATTGAACTACAAGATAGAAATAGGATGCTAAAATTCTAGGCTATGTGATCACTTTCTTTATTCCATTATTCATAAAATCTTTATTTTTCATGTGATGTTTCAACAGTTCTTAATTTGGCTTTGCACTTTAGAAAGCATATAAACCAATGGTGCACAGCAAGAGGAAAATAATGGCCCAATGTTCATGGCTGGCAAACGGTATCAATGATCTGTGATAAATTAAATTTTAAATCATGTTTATAAAGGAGGAAGAGTATTCTGTTGGATTTTTTTATGACTGGAGAGGGGTTAAGGGAAATATGACTTTCAAATTTAGTCATGGGTTTTGATTACTCTTATTTACTTACAGCACAAAATTTTAGTTCTGAGATGAAAAAGCAGGTTTATCTGGAAAGCAGATGAAGAGCTTGTGGAATTAATGGTACAGAAATGTACTGTTTTCTCCAGGGTACTAATCAACTGATTTTCACATTAAACCTGAATGTGAAGGCATGTTGAATTGTATTCCAGAGAAGTTTTTTTTACAGTCAGCCTATCCATAGAGTGACACAGTACACAAAATGCAGGCGAGTGATCAGGTTATTTCAGACAAAATACTCCATTCATGCAGATTTAAAGTGGTTTCCTTGTTTACTGGACAGATACCTTAAAAGAACTCTTGCTTGGAGTCCATGTATCTCCCAGTCAGTCTGGTCAGTTTTGTTTTTGCTGAATTCTGCCACAGCCTGCTTGCTTGGAATGTGACTGTTTGCTCAAATGAACACCATGAAGTAAAATGTCTGAAAATGGTGCCTGGATAAGAGCTTAGACCTGCATGAAATCTATAAATTGAGAGCCCTGGTGGCCAAACCTGTCTGTATGCTAATAGAGGTACTGACACCCTGATCCAACCAAAATCTGCTTTTACCTTTTACTTCCAGCAGTTTGAGTTTTAATTCATGCCTGCATTGTTCACACCTTAAATACCTTCAATAGGTCTCTCAAATTCTGTCCCTATGCCCCTTTACAGCTCAATTAAGTTCCCATTGTAACACCTACAAGATTTAAAATCTCTATGAATGTACAAGCATCCCGAATTTAAAGATGTAATTTTAGATAAATAAAGGAAGTAGCCTGCTAACTGAATGGTAAATTGCCACCCCATTGCTCTTCTATCCTCCATCCAATTTAACTTCCCTAAGCTGTTTCTGATTTTATATTCTTATCATGCTGCTTCTTATACACCTCCTTCCCTGGATTAAAAAATATAAACACTACCTTACCCACTGCTCATCATATTCATAGTGAGTCTTTCAGAGAAATTTGAGAGACCTCTGAGATGAGATGCCCTATATTGCTTCCCATATAAATAACACAGTTACAGAATTAATGTTCTTATTATGCATTTTGTTTTCACTTTTGAATTGAAATTGCTCATTGATTAAGCTATAGCGAGTTTTCCGCTTTAGTAACCAGATCACTTTCAGGAGTGGGTGCATTTAATTTTGAAATCTGTAGCAGTTGTGTAGTTACAGGGTGTCATCCCCTCCTACAAATGCATTGCCTTCATAAACACTTAATTTCTTTCAGTATCATAGTATACATTGGCTTAATTTACTCCCTCAGCTTCCTTATATTTTCTTTCTGGTTTAATAACCTTCTTTATTATCACCTGCAAACTTTGCTCTCTCAGTGTTTATCCCATGTCCCTGATAAATGAACTAAACATAAATCAAAACTTTGTTAAGCTGCTGTCATGGTATAAGCTACTATTGAGTCATATTCTTATGTTTTTGCGCATGATAAAAATTGGAAATGCATCCCATCTTCTTCCTAATCTCCAGGGTTTCTTCAAATTTTGGCACTCTTTTTCAAAAATGTATTGCATTTTGAATGTTGTTTGAATACTTCATGGGAGAAGAAACATATAATATTAATGCTTTAATATTATACAAAATTCTATTTCATATATATGCAGAGGTAACAAATACAACAGGAACCAGTTAAAAATTATCAAACTTGATATGTGAAAATATAGGTAAGTACTAACAAGTCAAATGCATCTTAGTAAGATTTAACCAAACAACAGCTTAAAAAAATTTAAACACTGAACATTGCTTCATTCTTCCTGACTCTGCAAGTTCTATAAGAATCCAAAGACATTTACATAATAGTAGTGAAAAGTCTTTTTATAGTTTAATGAAAGAATTTTTGCTGTGGTAAAACAGATTGACCAATCTCTTAACCACTGAGCAATCACATCAAGCATTGTCGGTGTATCCAGGTCTCTCCAATGGTCTGATAAATCAAGTCAGTAAATAGGAACTATAATATGAGGCAAAAAAACCCCACAAACCAAACAGAAAACCTAGGAAAAAACCCAATTCAAACCCAAAATATTCACTGTGAAATTCAGGATAAGTAAAACCTACTTAGAGAAATGCACTGTAGACGTGCTGAATCTGTCAGGAGTTTTCCAATAAGCCAAATCAAAATTCTTCAAGCTGATGGATGACAGATATTTGAATATCACATAGTGATGCTAAGCAAGAACACTGATTGCAGATATTATTCTCCAAAAAAAGTCTATTGTTGTTTAAATAAAAACAAATCTTTGCCATACAGCATTTCTGACTTTTGGCTATCCTTTTATCTTATGTTTGCTATCTATAGGAACAACAAATACAACAAATTCACTGAAAGGAAATTAATTTCAGAGAAGCTCATAACTTCAATTAGTATATTCCTCATTGTTTCTATACTCCTCTGGAATTGCCAGAAGTAATTGCCACAAAAGTTGCAGTCATTTTCTCACTATAATATGATATTGAAAGACCACGCAGATATGCACCTATTTGTTGATAATGGGATTCATGTATATCATACTTTCCAAAGTAAATAAACCAGTAAAAAGATACAAGTAAAAAAAGTCCCGAACCAATAATGCTGAATCAAGACAGCAACTGTTACATATCTTAGATTTAAGTGGACAAGTTTCAGATCAGACTGTGTTAAGCTTACAAGTTATTTCAGGTTTAAAAGCCATTGTAACGTTCATTTTGCATATATTTGTATTAATTTAAAAATAAAATTGCACTCTAACATGTTTTCAGCTCTCTTTAATCCTCCTTCCTTTTGCTTATCAACAACTATCATCTTTGATCATTCAACTACGTAATGTTTGCTGTCAGGTGCACTCTTTCTTTCCAAAGGAAGAACATGAAGGCTCACAGAATAAGCAGAAGCTTAATGTCATCAACTACATATGACATATGAAAAGCCAAAAGATGAGAAATAATACTGTGGGGGATCTTCAGTGTAGCCAAACCTGAAGGCCTGGCGTTTTGAGGTCAGTATTGGATTTGACTGATAAATTCTGGTCTTGTTAGAAGATTATGTTGGTATGCACAGACGTGTCTTCTCTCATTTTTGTTTAATACTTTTTAAAAATAATTAGATGATACTAATAAAATAGTAATAAAACTTCTGATCAAACTGCAATTCCTAGCTTTCAGCAGAAAAAACCCCCACCACCCTGAACTTTAAATACAGTTTGAGAGACAGATAAGCTACCAGCCTGCAAAAAGCTAAGTGATTGGGCCAAAGTACAGTCTCTTAAATTCAAGTTAATTAATTTAATAAAGATCACAGGGAAGCTGCAATCAGAAGTGAACCCAAGCAGGTACTGTCCTAAAGAATGCACCTTTTACAGTTTTCAGCACAGTCTGAGTTAGTTTGCTGAAAATCCGGTAATCTTCATACCAGATCTGATGGGCCATCTGTTGAAGATTTTGTCCAACACCAAGTGCTCATAAATGATTCAAAGAAAGACAAAGAGCTTCCCTGTGCTAGGTAAACAAGAAGATAAAACTAGGTTGCGACTAAAGGTATAATAAAAGTTCCCTTATATGACATTAATCAAAATTTAGGTGTCAGCAAAGGTAGGAAGAAGTCTTTATCATCATGTTAGCTAAGACGCAGGCAAACCTGCCTGAAAATGTAATCCAACCACACAGGAAATCTCTTCCTTATGCTTGGAAACATGAAGATTTTATCTCCTCTTCCTGAGGAGATTTATCTTATCTAAGGGTGTACCCTCAGTAATATAAAGAATTAATCCTTTAATGCTACAGACTTTGTGTTAGTCATAGCTTGTAGCAATGAGTGCCAAAAAATAATTAGTATTGTGTAAAGAAATTAAATATTTAGCTTGTTTTTATTATTTACTTTCTATTTCATTAGTATTCTTGTAAACATATTTTGCAACAGTCAGCAAGAATTCCAATGAATAAGCTACCCTTTATATAACAACTCTCACTTTCAAAAAGCCCTACTAGTTACTGATATTCATAAGATTTTAAAAAAATTGGAGAGTACATATAAATACTTAAGCATTTTATTAAGCATACATAATTCTCATTGAATCTGGGCTGTTTTACTATAGAAACATTTTGTCACATGACAAGGGGCAAATTCTTTGTTTTCTCCTATCTGAGAAGTATATTTAACATCCAAATAAAGAACAGCTGGAGGGTAAAAGTCTCAACATTTTGAAATACTTCATTCACCAGATCTGCAGTTGAAGTACTGTGCTCAAAACAGAATGTAAGAAAACTGATTTTCTGGTATGGGGATTCATCTCCTTCTCAGTATTTCAGTATCTACTCTGTATGAGTCTGCATCTGAGAGAGCTGCTTCGGTTTTTCAGTCAATAAAATGAAATACGTGATTTTAGGACACGAATCTTATAACCTCTTTCAAACATTTTCTTTAGATTAAGATCAATCATGCACTTTGAGCATCTCTTTATTTTCACAGATTATAAAGTTTAGCTGCATGGTTCAGAAGTGAACATTTGATCTAGTGTGCCTGTCAACTTAAAGCTACCTCACAAGTTAAAGCTACACGTGTGTGCGCAGCTGAAACCAGGACAGGTATAAAAGCTATTTTTACTGCAATCTCATCTGTACAAATATCTCACAAAATTACATCAAAGAGATACAGGCTCATTTCCAGTGAAGGATGTATCTATGTTCACAATACCTGCAAATTACACAATATGTTAATTAAATTTCTGAACAGCCTGTTGTAGTGGGTTGATGCTAGCCCAATGCCAGGCACCCACCAAAGCCGCTCAGTCACTCCTCTTTTGCAGCTGGACAGAGGAGAGAAAATTTAACAGAGGGCTCATGGGTTGAGATGAGGACCAGGAGAGATTGTTCATCAAATACCATCACATGCAAAACAGGCTCAACTTAGAGATATGCACTGAATTTATTACACTAACAAAATCAGAGCAGGATAATGAGAAGTAAAATAAACCCTTAAAAGCACCCTCTCCTCACCCCTCCCTCCTTCCCAGTCCTGTCTCCTACCCCAGCAGTGCAAGGAGACAGGGAATGGGGGTTATGGCCAGTTCATCACCTGAGGTTTTCTTCTGCTACTCACGGAAAGGAGTCGTTCCCCTGCTGCACCGAGGAGTCCCTCCCATGGGAGACAGTTCTCCATGAACTTCTCTGATGTGGCTCCATCTCACGAGCAGCAGCTCCCTGCAAACTACTGTAATGTGAGTCCCTCCCACGGGCAGCAGTATTCTCAAAGCTGCCACAACGTGGGTCTCCCTTTCCACGGGGTGCAATCCTCCAAGGACAGGCTGCTTCAGCCTACGAGCAGGAGCCCTCTCTCCATGAGTCTCCCACAGGCTCACAGCCTCCCCTCAGGCATCCACCTGCTCTGGCGTGGAGCTCCTCCATGGGCTGCGGGTGAATCTCTGCACTCCCGCAGACCTCCAAGGGTTGCAGGGCCACAGCTGTTTCACCATGGTCTGCACCACAGCCTGCAGGGAATCTTGGCTCCGGTGCCTGGACCACCTCCTGCCCCTACTTCTCACTGACCTGGGTGTCTGCATGTTCTCCTTACATGTTCTCACTCGGCTCTTCTCTGGCCACAATTAAAACTGCACAACAACTTTTTGTTTTGATTTCTTCTTAAATATGTTATCACAGAGACATTGCCACCATTCATATTTGGCCTAGCCTTGGCTAAGTGCGCATCCATCTTTGGAACCATCAGGGATTGGATCTGCAGGATATGGAAGAAGCTTCTAGCAGTTTCTCACAGAAGCTACCTCTGTAGCTCATCCCTGCTACCAAAATCAGGCTAGGAAAAACCAATACACCTGTATTCCTCCTTGCTTATTTTTAAATAGTAGGAGAAGACAGTTATAAAATTCTGACACTTATAATTTATAAAATTATAGTAGCACTGATAGAAGTTGATGACTCTTACATGATTCATCCTGTTGCAGGATACTTTCTCAGTAACACAAGCATATTGTATATGTCACTTCGAATCCTCATTCAACCAGGCCAAACTGATGTTTGAGAAACAGCACAACACCCTAAAATTGCTATGGTGGCTGATGCCTCTGATGCCAATGTCTGACATCTGCAACTTCCATAGCACAGTGACTTAGCAGACATGATTTTAAAGTACTGCTGTGGACTTTGATAACACACAGAACAAAAGGATTGATAGTCTGAGGGAGAGCAAATTAAAATGTTTTCTTAATATCCTCATAGCATAAAATATGACAGACTCTAGGAGCTATGAATTGATGTAATCAATACCATGCAGAAGGAAAACAAGAAAATACAGCTAGGCTTTGTATTACAATGCCCATGATGAATGTTTTGACAAAACCTATCACTAATAGTATTCTCTAAGCTGAAGTGGAATAAACTTATAAGCTTATTATATCAGAAAAAGAAAGTTGTGAAGGCTGAACATCTGTATGCAACAATGAACATTCTTTAGCTGGAAACAAAGCCAAAGGAAATACCAACTGTTGCACTGAAAATTAGGGAGACACACTCATGATTTACTAACAGCTGGAATCTCTAATTATCTTAATATAATGAGGCGCTTTAATCTCCACTAAAGTATGTTTCAAAAATCTATCTGAAGATTTTTCTTCATCAGAAAAATGCTATTAAACATAATCTGTCAACAGTGTGTACAGTCTGATTAAATTCTGTTCTTGGCTCCAGCAGCTTACTTTCACCTGTTGAGGTGACCTAAATATTCCTGCACTGGAAATTTAATGTAGGGTGCAGCTAGAAGAAATGCCATTTATTTTGCAAATTTTATTTAAAGATGTGGGTTTTTTTTTTTAAGAAAACCCAAAACAAACAAACCACACCCACACCCCC
>VZTZ01014047.1:123410-156988 GCA_013400955.1 Drymodes brunneopygia
ACAATTCAGTATTTGTATTTTTCCATTGAGTTACCAAAATTGCACACTTAAAAGACAGGAAAGGCTTCTGAAAAGCCATTTTCAACACAAACAATAGACATCTTAAGGATACCCAAGCTCCTCGTTTTGAGAATATGCATTCTGTAATGATATTCCCTATTAAGACTGCTATAATTGTCTGTATACTTGCAGTGGCTACACTCGAGAGTTTTCCTTGTCAGAAGGATTTCTAAAGGAAGTAGACCTTTCTCAGGTATTAATGTTTTGGTACAACAATAGATCAAAACAGACCTTGGTATTTCCATTTAAGAAATTAGCAGAAACACAAATTACATTGGGAAAAAAATCTGAACCAAACCCTAGGTAGAATGCAGATGGAAAAGTGGGTTGAAGTTCAAACATTCTTCATGTCTGGAAATTTTGAGGTAATAACCCTAAATCTTTTAAATGCATGATTAAAATATGAAAGAGCTGAATATTCCTCTTAGTTTATTTTCTCTAGATTTAAACGTCCTTGTTACATTTGTTGAGCTTATTTTGAAGTTATCATTACTTTAGCTGTCACTATTTAGGATTTCTTTTAAAAGCAATGGTGTTATAAAGCACAAGTGGCTAAACAAGCTTTGGGAGATGTTTTATAAAACTGTTTGAAAAGTCACTTGGGGGATATATGAGTCAATCCTATATTCATCTTTGCTAATTCCTTCAGAAAACTTTTAAGAGAAGGAGGTGGGGAGGTCTTAAAACAAAAATCCATTCTCAAACATACTATGCAAATCCAGATGCTAACTAATTAATATAGTTTTTATTTAACTGGTTTAATACTGATGCCAGGCTAATAGATCTGTACTTTACTATATCTTTACTTTCATTTTTAAAGTCAGTGCTACATTTTTCTACCCTAGCTTGGTAGCAAGGAAACTGATAAACTCCTGCTTAAAAATACTATTAGTAATTTATCTGCTCTACCCCTAAGTTCTGTTAGAAAGTAAATGCCATTCCAGTCCTGCTGACTTGTGGGTGTTCATGCTATCAACTTGTTCCATATCTTCCTCAATTTCAGACTTATCCTCTGCTGAGCCACCTGCTCTGATGAGTTCTAGCATGTGAATTGCTGTCATTCTTTCATAGTGTAGCCTTTTGAAGAATTTTAGCTTTTCTGTACAGGTCTTGCCTTCTCTAAGCACTCTTTAACAACCTGACCTGCAACTAAGTAAGCAGACTTGTCAATTTTTTTTTATTTTCCTATCTGAAGAAGGTATTGCTGTTTATGTTGATTCCTATGTCAATTGCTTTTCCAAGTATTTTGGATTAGTTTCTTTTTTTTTTTTTGCCAAGGTTCCTCATAATTTGTTCTTTCTTTCTGAAAAAGCTCTCTTCAGCTTTTTAGAGATAGTTTCTTATGTCTAATGATTTTTCTTATCTTTTGGTTAAACTGTCTTTTTTTTGGTATTCATTAGTGCTGCACTTTTTGGAAGGTATCCTTCAGTAACGACCATAAAACCTGTAAGGATTTTTAATCCCCTTAGCTTTGCTTTTCAGTTATTTCCATAAAAGTGCCTCTTTTTGCACGGGCTACTTTTCAGTGGACCTACTGGCTTTTGTAAATCCTGTGAGGATGCTAAAGATGATGATAATCATTGTTAAACAGCTACTCCTCATCAATAAAATCTTTACCCAGACCCTGGATGCTGCTGTCACCAAATCACAGTTCACACCTCCTCTTGCAAGCTCCCTATGCAGCTGTTCCGTGAAACAAATAATCACTACATTTAAAACCTTTTCCACTGTCTTGCATCCTGGTGTTATGTTTAGCCCATGTACATAGCAGAGGAAGAGGGAAGGGGAGAAAGGGGAGTCTCCCATCATGCTTTAATTTCTGCCTCTTTGTCTTGGCAAATGGTGGTAAATGACTGTCTGACGACTCACTCCATGCAGAATCTGCATTATTTGCTAGGATGGTTATTTTATTAGATTTGATTCTAGCTCTCTTTAACTTGCACTACTAATTTGTGACCAAAATGGCTTACTGTGATTTTTTGTATTTCATTGTGAAAATGACAGACTATGGTCTGTCTGCTGTAGAATAGAATGTCAGAGACATCATGTATGGCTTGACATTTCAGTCCCTTCATCTTACTTCTTTGCCACATTTCTCTCTGAAAATTAGGTGTTAAGCAGAGAGTAAACCAGATTATTTTCATATATTGGACATGGCAAGGGTACTGGCTAGAACATGTCACATAATGTTAATGATGAAGTTGTGGTTTAAAATGTCAAGAAGGACAATTCAGGTTAGCTTTTGAACTGCAATATTTGGGAAAAAACCAAAATATGAAACCTTGAAATAAACACTTTATTATTAATGCCCTTTTCTCTTTTGTGATTCCTTTACTTATTACTTTAGGGTTATTTTTGTGGATGACAGTCATAAAGTGTTACTTCTACAAATCATAGTCTGTCATGGTCTTTTTCTTTGCATTTCTTACATGCCTCCAAAACATTTTTCAGACAACTGAGCAGAAAAAGGTGGCATAGTTCTCTGCTTGTGTTCTTTATGTACATAAGGCTTCAAGATAGACTTTGGCTGAAATTCTTTGAAAATAAACTTAATTTTGAGTTCTATTTTTCAAGCTTTTAACCAGAATTTAGAGTTATATTAAAAATGTTGGTGTTTTAAACTCTTAGAGAAAAATGTAATATACTTTCCACTTGAACAGCAAAAGCCTTTTCTGCTCTGTAAAATGAAAGGATTTTGGTTTCAAGAAATGCAAAAGCTTATTCAGCATTGTCAGTACTTTTAGGAAAAGATGCAGGACATTGCACAACTGGGCAAGAAGGTGATAATATAGTTCATCTATTCAATTATTATTATAATTTATATATTAAGTTATTATTATAATTAGTGAGCGCAAAAGTGACAAAAAGGTAACATTAGTTTATATTTTTAGCTCTAATGATATATTTCTGAAGTTTGTACTCTGTTTTGGATTTCTGTCCTAGTTAGAGCGAAATTTAAATTTCAGAAAATGGGAATTTTGTCAGTCAAAGCACTGAAGAGGAAAAAAAATTACAAATTTTAAGTTTGAAGTTACAGAGATTCAAATTTTTCTCCTTTGAATACATATTTTGAGGGAGATACTAGACCACTGCACTACCCGGTGACAAACATCAACACTAAATGTGGAGTGACACTTTACAGCAGTAGTAACACAGGGCTAATGACCAAGCCAGCCATTTGCTTGTTCTTATTGAATGGTGTTGATTCCATTTGGTGATGCTTCATGGTGAAATATAAGCCAGAGGAGCAGGGGAAGAGTTCTGATGTTTTCCTCCATCTATTCAGAGACCTGAACTAGTCACACATCAGACAGACTTTTCATCATTACCACTGAGATCTGAACTGACTACACTGTAGCTTCTCAAAATTTCAGCTTATAGAAGATTTATTCCAAGTACATGGTAATTGCAATTTTCACAAAATTATATACCTGAACAGGGCTTCTCGTGTCATATGTTTGCGCAATTTATCAGAAGTTTTCCCAAGTTATTAGAAGTTTACTGCATAAAGGAACCTCCTGACTGGAACTTGACTATTTGGAATGTGGACAAAATGACATCAGTATATTCTAATTATAATGCCATTTTCAACAAATAAAATCACTTCTGTATCTATTTCTACAATTATCTTCTGAGAACCTTCATCAGCAGATGGATACAGTCTTCAAAAACATGACCTAAAATCTTTCCTCTGCATTTTGTTTCTGCTATTTTCAAGAAAACTGTTCTGGAATTCATCTTAACATAATTTTCCTACTATATCTACTAAGAATACAGCTGCCTAAATATGGCCTTAACTTGTTATCAGCCTGGAAAACCTTTTTCCTATTTAAGTTTCAGAGATTACACTTCTGTTGTGAAAATTTGAATCGTTTCATATACAACTCATCCCCCAGGCAGACTTCACAAAAAGAAAATATACATGCATACATGTACAATAAATAAATGAATCATTGATATTTTGCTTCAGCATAATAAACAGTATAATAAACACACCCGTTTTCTTATTTTCCTCCTCTTCCACTGAAAGCATTAAACATCTGTAATACTCTCATTATGTGGACAAATGTCACCACACAGAACTCAGTTATTTTATTAGCTTTTCTCAGCAATTTCAAATTGTTCATCTGGAAAACTTTTTTCCATAAAGCCAATATGTTTTTATCATTGATTTGATAGAAATTTTGCCTCTACTACTATTTATTAGAGATTCAAACCCCAGACATTAGAAAGAAGACGTGATGATTTATTAACAGCCTGAACACTCATCTCAGGCTGAGTCTCCAGGATTACAGCAGACTCTACTTTATATGAGGCAGGCTCAAAAGTTTAAGATATAAACATTTCATGATGCTGGTTTCCACTGCAGTGGTAATTCTTTCCCATTCTAATTGGCAGGGAATATTCTATGGATTAATAGCTCTTCCCATGTATTTCCTTTTTTTCTTATTAATTCCTTGTTTTGCCTTCCTTGTGTGCACAACTTTTGCTTTCCCTCTTAAGCTGTCTTTATCTCAACCCTTGAGTTCTCCAGCTTTACCCAGCTGATCTCTTTTCAATCCTACTGGCAGGGGAGTGAGTGAACAACTGCGTGGAGCTTGACTGCTGGCTGCGGTTAAACCACGACAGTGCATTACACCCCAAACATCCCAAGAAAACAGCAGATTTCAGTTTAATCCTTCCACTGTGATTACTTACAGTAAAGTATAATTCTGCATGGTTCAAACCACTGTGCTGTTAGATGCCCCTGTGTTTGCAACTTCATGGCTCTTGTTTGAGATCTGGTTATCCTACTTCAAAATGATACATCCTTATGTCAGAATGTAAGGGAGAATTCTTTCAGGTCCAAACAGAAATAGGGAAGAGTATAATGGTAAACAAAATCAATGACTTAGAAAAAGCAGTTCTAAAATACTCAGCACACATAACCTCTTGTCCTTCTTCATCTGAAGAAATAAGATACCTTGCAAGAAAATGGATCCTGAGAACTGGAACTGAATTTTAAACAAACTGCTATGTGTTAAAAATGTAACACTTATCACCAGGGTGAGCAGGAAAGAAGCCACTTTATATGTAAATTTCTGTGCTACTCATGAAATCAAAAGTCTGGTAGACGCTCAGCAACATAATTGTGCAGTGCATAGGCAGACACACAAAGACATACATGACTACATCAGAATGATCCTTCTTAATGGCATATATGCATTGGTAGAAACCCATAAAATAATGTTAGAAAGATATCTGGAGCTGCTAGGTGATGGTTTTTCTTGACAGGCTAATATGCCATGCGCTTAGTAGAAATTGAGCACCATTGCTGAAAACAAAAAGAAAATCTTCAGTTTCCTTCATGCAGAGTAAATCTCAAAAAAAATAGTGCACTTTGGCAGCACCCAAAACTTAGATATCCCTCCATGAAATGCAAGTACAGATACATGCTTTTCACCTATTTTTGTTTTGTTGAGATCAATTATTTAATTTTTTTAGTCTTAACAATTGTAACTACACTGCTGTAGTTAAGATTATGTCAGCACTTCAGCTGTGAAAATATTTCAAGGGACTTCAACTTGCCTAAAAAATTACTCAGAACTTCAGTGTGTCATACAAAAAAGCTAAATCTGGATAAGAACACTTTTATGATTAAGACTTCTCTTGCATTCAATATAAGGTTTTAAAAGAAAGTTGGGGTTTTTTAAGTCTAAAGGAGAAATATATATGTTACTCATTGCCAAGTCTCTGTTTTATATACTTTCCTGCTTAACTTCAGCTACGTTGCTTGTTATATTTTAAAAAAGCTCAAATTTTTCCTAAAGAATGCAGTTTTCCATATAGACCAGTCTTTTCCTCTAAATTGAGTCAGTAACAGTAACTTCAAACTGACATATGTGGTATGATTTGCTGAATTTCTGGTAAAAAGATCCCCTAAGTGAACCAGAAGGAAAATGCTCATACATTTTATTTTTCATCTTTGTGTTGATTAACTCCATAAAAAAAATTCCCATGGTACAACACTGAAGGCAGAATCAAGCCCAAGTCATTAATAAAAACTCTACCTTGTCCCATTAAAAGAACCATCAAAACCAGACAACTCCATAATGCAATACCACACTACTGCTGTTTCTTTGACAAGTGTCCATCCTCGAAGAAACTCTTCATCCTTAGAAGTGCTACTTTTAACCATTGCATCTTCTTCATTCTGCCATTCTATTTCATGAGGAAATCTAATATCCATTTTCCAACGCTTGACAGCAAGGAACAATCGCTGTTAATTGCAATTTGCATTATGCATAGCCCTGTGTCAATAATGCTGGCTAGAACACTCAGCTCACTGGCAAAGATTTCTATTTAATTATCATAAAATGATACTGAACTCTGAAAAGTCTTTCAGAACCCATGCTTAAGGACTACACTTCACAATCCAGGGTGTTCAATTTATAAGCTTCCAACCGCATGCACTCTGTAAGACCCCAACAATATTGTTCATTAATCCTGAGGTGCCAAATCATTCTGGAGAACAACAGTAAGTTGCATGGCTCAAAGGATGACAGGAAAACTACTCTGACAGCAGGATAGGGCTAATTTAACAAGGAAGTTAAATATGAGCACCACAAAATTAAGGAAAAAGTGACAAAATTATTCATAATAATTGTGAAATCAAGACTTTAAAAAATCTATAAGATGAACTTCTTTAGGAAATAAAGCCATACACTACCAAGCTTTGAAAAACTCAAATTTATGATAAGAGCACTGTCTCTGCAAAGCAGTTTAAAAGTGGATTACTAGCCAAAAATAACTACCATAAAAATATATCAAAGAAAAGCAGGAATCACACTGCAGTATCCAGCCAGGGCACTTCTGTACAGAAATCAGTGATTTAGTGTTCTGCCAATTTGAAGAAATAAGTGTCTCATCAAACTTGCAGTAGCAAAAATCCAGTCGAAGAAACCATATTTCAAAGTTTACATACTATTTTTCTCAGAAGCAAAAACTAGAACAGTTCGGATGCAAAAATATATTTTTTAGAGATTGTGGAATAGCAGTGAGATGTAGCTATTACAGACCAGGATTCAGTTATATAAACCTTTTAGACTTGTGTGAAGCTAGAAATATGCCTAATCTATTGATTTGCAGGATGCAGTCATTTATTAACTTAGGCTTTACAAAGAATGGGTTAGGATTTTGATTGGGATCTATTTTGCAGGTGTGAACTTTTGAGATAATTTACTCTAAATCCAGACTTACTTCCGAATACAAGGACACCTGTTATTGTTTAACTTCCCTACAGTTTAGGTCATGACAACCATTTTCAGGCTTGTTTGTTTGTTTCATTGTTTATATCTAACAGCAACAAACAAAGATTATGATAGCAGATTTTTTCCTGTTTTTTTAAAAGTATTTTATACCTAAACCAGAGCTTTTTACTTGAAACTGCATTTGGAAACAACTCAGAAGTTAGGGAAGTTTAATTCTGTAGCACATATGCCTTTTGAAAAACACTAATTTTCAGGGGAAAAAAAGTGTTTTTATTAAAAATAGCAGACAGATATTTTGCCATTTAAATGAACTTCAAACAGAGAGATGAAATGTTGAATACAGAATTTCATATACACAAAAATATATTACTCAATATGAAATAGGTGTTTGAAACTGGTGATGCAGATATTTGTCCAAGATTCTGTACAACCAGTTTAGCTGGCTGGTGGCATTGATAAAGTGTTCTATGGAGCATTTACTGGCTTACAAGCATTAACTGAGGGGTCAATATTTACTTCCCTTCCAGTAAGACACAGGAAGACAAAGGCCAATGTTCTTATCATGAGACATGATAGCTAGATATTCATTTGGGTAGACTGCAATACTTAAAATATATTACTGAAATAGACATATGTTGTCACATTCCCACATTGTTACATATCTAGAAATAAAAAGGTTAACATACCTTACAAATAATATTTCTGGTATTGCTTACCTTTGAAACTAACATTTAACAATGAGATGAAATCCAGGGCAAAAATAAAACTCCCTCCTCTCAAAACATCTATTTGGAGTAGTATTGGAATACTGCTGCAAGCAATTCTATGTCTACATCTGACTGACTATTGTACAGTGTACAGAAGGGCACCATTTCCTTTTATTATGACTGTCACAGAATTCATATGGTTCCCAAAGTGCAGGAGAACTGGAGGAGATCACTGAATTGTGAAAAAATGCTGAATGTCACAACTGATGTTTATATGCTTCTTTTAATTTTTCAACAAGTCATACTCCTCAAACCTTAGAAACGCTTGTATAGCTGACTACTGGCTCAAAAACAGGCAGAAACCTAAACAGGACATTATTTTCCTTACACAGTTTTCCACAGCAAAACAAAAATATATGGGGTTAGTCATGTTGTGCAGGATGATTTCAAAAATAGAATGTAATGGATCTTCAAAAATTCAGGTTTCCGAGCAGGCTATCTGCAAATTAGGCCAGCATCATCAGATGCCATACTTAAGATCTGCTATTTCCCATAGAAAGTCGTGTGGAGCAGAGCTGAGAAAGCCATTAACTTAGTAAATTATAGAGATTTCTGCATTTTCAAGTATATTGCTTAGTGCAAAAAGGTAAAATAAGTAATTTGGCTTAAAAAATAAGGATTAAAACCACTATCAATCCAAATAGCATTTTCTCCATAACTTATTGTTGATGAGGACTGAAAGATTACCGGGGGAGAAAATCACTCAGTAAAGCTTAAACATTATCTGATTATCATTTGATTGTTTAAGAAAAGTCAGGTATAGTGCGGAAGATTTTTTTGTAATTGGATTTTTTTACTAAAATCATCCGATGTTTTGGATGTGGAATGGTTGCAACTCTAAAAATCAATTATGGAAATTATCCTTAGATTATAAACTAACACATTATTAGTGCACAATTAAAATACAGGAGGGAAACAAGCTTATCCATTAAGTACCTCTGAATCTTTCAACTGATGGAAATTACTACAGATACTTGAAGCATTTCTTAGGTTGATTAATTGTGTTTGCAATCCATCAGAAAAGATACAAAGCCGAAGTGTATAGCCATCCACTTAATAAAACTTTTTAAAAACTCAGTTGAGGCCTCTGTGAATCACAGATAGATGAGTGATGTATTTGAAGGGCTATATTGTGACATTCTCAGTCTATGAACTGGATAATTTTATCTTAATTATACACTCTAATTCCATTTCAGTAATTAACAAACCTCATCACCATGTATTTTGGGGTCTGCTATGCTCAGGATTACCTTTATTGCTAGTTTCTGTAGATAGTGCACTTTCATAGGGGCAATTTGAAAACTTCTAAAATTGAAACAGATAATTAAAGACAATTGCACAATGACAAAGATGTATGTTAATTGTGACTATCAAAATATCTGAAGGAGTAAATGCATCTGCAAATCTGAGGGCTTTGCAAAGAAACTGGGGGAATTGGTTATGGAAAACAATCTCATAAACACATCACAGAGAAATACTGACCTTAGACTGAACTCAAATCAACAATTCTGGCAAAGCGGCAGATTCCTCTGACAAGAGGCAATTTGAAAGCCAATTAACATATGAATTGCAAGTAGGACATGCAATAAAATCTCACTGTGCTATTGAAAAATAATAAAAATTGAAAACTTTGCAATAAAATCTAAAATGGGAGGGAGGTACTATTCTGCTAGTCTAGTGAACTTTCCTATTATTAAGGCTGCAGAGGCTAATCTGACACGAAGGACAAAGTAGGAATGTGTCTAAACTCTGTCACCTCCATCTGGAGTGGCCTTAACATGACTCCTACTCAGGGGCCCCTAGAGTAAGAAAGAAAATGTATTTAGGCCTGGTGAGAAAACTAGAGTATCCAAGGAGTCATGTTACTTGCAGTCACATTAATGTTGCTCCGTGAATGTGAGATGGCTGAAGGGTGACTCCACACATGTGTGAAGGCAAATACTCACATCTGAGTCCCCAGGCTTAACACTTAAAAGATGGGGCATGTATTTTGAGATCAAACATGACAATTCAAGTGGCTGTAATTGCAGGGCTCAGTCAACTGATGGTGTATACACTGAAATTCCTCACCACTTAAGCAGTCAAAAGCTTTTAGTTGAATTATATGTAATGTCATTTCCACTGTTGTATCAGGCAGATGCTTTAATAAACTATTTTCAGAGTAGAAGGAAGGCAGCCTGTAACTGAGGGATTAGTTCAGGCTGCTATGCTATGCTTCCCGAGAGATGACTTAGTAGCGTACTTTGTTTGTGTCAGCAAATATTATACCACCACAATCAATACATACCGTATATCATTTGCTATAAGGCACAATCTGGCCTGCAAAAATAATGCCTTTTTAATATCCAACACACCTTTGAATTAAAACAACTCTTCCTTACTATACCAGTAACATAAAAGAACATCAAGTTCCTTCTTCCATCATTGGGTTTTCTACCATGCTGTGGTAAGATAGCACCACATTGTGCTGCTTTTCATGAGAAGAGATAGCATCCATGATTAAAGCCCTGTGGTCATAGTACACTGCCAGTTTTAGGCACAAGGCAGATATACAATAATTGCTCTTTATGTTTGTGCTTATGTGAATTAATAAAACAGATATAGATACAAAATCTCATGGCTTTGTTAAGGAACACTGATTTCATACAAAAGTAATGAGGATTGCACTTCAATATGTGATACTTGTATGACAGATGACGGTTGGTAACAAAACACTATTCCCATTAATTTTTCTGTTCAATATGCATAGGTGTGGCACTCTGAATTTTTGCATTATACAATGACAGAAGATCAATGTTTTGCTATAGGACCACAAGTGTTATCAGTTCTTCAAGCAAATATTACCGTCACTGAAAGTACATAATATTTGTTCTATGCACAAATAGAGAAGTAGTTATCAGTAAAATCTATGTAATTTAGTTATTTTTTCCTTCTATTTTCTGATAGATGGTTTATTGATTAGTCAATTTGCTCACAGGTGAGAATTTCCAAGGTAATATTTCAGAATAAGGATAAGCAGACCTAGAAAATGCACCACTTAGTTCATGGTGTTGTAAGACTGGGATCTCCTCTATATGCTATGGTTTTGATATTGCAGGCTGTAAGGTAAATTTCAAGATGAATATCTAAACGAGCTGGTTCAGGTACTGACTGCAGCATAACTGTCAAGCAGGAGAGATCTGCTTCAGATTTCTTTACATATAACTTTGATACCAGGTTTTCTAAGGGTAAAATATGCCATGTGTATATTTTATGGGTAGATTTTGCCACCTAAACCCATCTGAGGATCAATTTTTCAAATTATTTGTATTAAGCGATTGACTTCCCATTTACTCTGAGCTGGAAGGCACCTGTACAAACCCTTCTCTGTAGGTACCACACTACTTTTGAAACTGGTCAGCATGAGACATCAAAATGCCTTGACCATTTTGTGCTTTAATATTCATTTTTAGATTAAATTTTTTCATTAAGTATATTCGAAATTATTTTTCCAAAGCTGTAGACTTCCTTGGTGAAAAAACAGCCCTTACAAACCTTCTGAAGAAGGTCAGCATAGAAAAACATTTTTGATATAGGACTTATTGGTGCAAAAGTCACTGAATGTGGTAAGAATGTCTGCAGGTAACACCATTGGCTGGGATAATTTTCTCATTGATTTTTTGAGTCATTTTTCTGTACTTAATTTTTTTTCCACTTTTACTGGAAACCTCTAAAAGTAATCACAACTCAAGGCTAGCTGACAAATAGATTGAAAACTGAGCTTGTATCACTGCACCCCTTCTGTAGACTGATTGCCCTTCTGCTGTACATCCACCTCTATATTAAACAGTCCAGAATAGCTGCTAAAATTCTAGCGTCTATTATACACGCTGCTCTCCTAGATATCCTCTGTGTAAGCGCAATCTTTTTTTTATTAACGACATCTTATAATAACCTTCTTCGTCAAAGAGCACCACTGAATCACTCTCTATGACAAATACTTCATAAAACAAGATGCAAGTTTCTACGTGGTTCAAATCAATTGAGTCTACTTGTTCTCAATATTTCCAAAGCTGCATGCAGAGACTTTTTACACCAAATAACATTTCTTTGGCAGTCCCAAATGAATACAGTGTGGGTTTACTTGCTCCTGCACTACTATAACATTGAATATTTTTATTTAACCCTCTAGAGTGAAGCACGAGTGACAACACTTGATTGCAGATTCTCCTCTTTGTTGGATTTTTAATAATTTCAAGTCTGTCACTACTCAGTGAGGCTGGATTGTGACAGATATCAATTAGTCTTCCTGAAACGCTAGTATTTCACCTCTAGAAGCTCCATCTTCTAGCTAAAATTCCATACTGAATTGTACAGATTGTACAGAATCCTACTGGTCAAATTCTTAACACTACCTAATGTAACAAAAGGTGAGGTAGTTATAGGGATGTAGTTTCTTTCACCAATACACCCAGAGAAACTATTTATGTCCTAAAGCAAGAAAATTAAAATAAGAGTATTGTTATATAGAAGAGTGTATATATCTATATCTGTGTGGATATTCTTGTAAGAATAAGATTTTTTTTTTTAAAGCAACATTTCACAGGTAGGGGAAAGACGTGCAGAAGAAGGATGATATTATTAGAAAGAGAATCTAGTGTTTCCCAATTTGAAGGTAATACCCAGATTGGTACCCAAACCTCAGTGTTTTCTCAGTACTAACCGTCCAATTATTTTAGTGTGAAAAAAAAATAAATTATGTTTTACTGCACTTAAGAGTATATAGATATACCTGCACAGATCTGTATAGATTATTGCAGATTGTCTGAGCTGACTGGGTATGAGACAGCATCAGTAACCCATGTTGTCTAATTATCTTGCTTCTTCCTAGTAGGCCGAGTTCCTCCCTGTGGCACAAATACGGGTTCCAGAGTGATGCAATGAGGCAGCAGACCTGGTGCACAGTCACTGTGCACTCTATTCAGCTCCTGGACCTGGAACTGAAACACAAAATCATGGAAACATAGAATCATAGAATCATTTAGACTGGAAATGAACTTTTAATATATTTGGGTTCAACTATGTCTAAATAGACTAAAGTGTGTGCTAGTGAAATGTAACACACTCTATGCCTTTATGTCCTGATATAGAGTTTAATTTACTTCAGCTGAGAAATAAATTGCCTGTGAACTTCAGTGGAGGTAGAGAACTCCTGAAATTCTATCTTTAATAATTTCTGATGTATGCGTATTAGGATGGACCTCAGCAAAAATACTAAAATGCCAATGATATGATTCAAATTGAAAGTACCTTAAGCTACTGACCACTTAGGGTGGCTGTACACCAGAAAGCTTTTTTTTTTGTAAACAAAATTACTTTCACTGTCGCAGCAGGCTCTCAGCAAACAAGTAAATGTGATCCTATTTGATCCTATCCTAAAAGATAACACATAATCAAATCCAAGAATGTCAGCAATAATATTGTATATTAGATTCAATAGTAGGGCTGAAGAAATCCCTGAACTGCTAGATATCAGAAGAAAACATCTGTAAACTTGTCTTTTCTCACAAGTGGTTGCTATCAGGCTGTCATATGCCTGTATCCTAATTAGATCTTTATTCTATCTTAATATATGATTTTACTGCTAATTACTTTAGTTACAGATTAATATATGACAGATTTCATGGAAATGTCCCAAGTTAAATACTCTTTTTCTCTAAGCTTCTACTCTTCTTATACTGCTGAGTTATGTGCAGTTAATCCATCTGTAGATTTGTAGATTTCCTTTCTACTGTATCAGATCAATGTATTTAATGGTTTCTAGCAAAAGCATTTGCCTACTTCTTCCCCAGCCCCGCTGCAGCCAGGCATTGCTGGCCTGTGCTGCTTTCTGCGTCCAGTTCCTGTAGGAACTCTCTATACCTGCACAGCTAAGCATTCCTTGATGAAGTTGTTCCCCTTCCTCAAGACCTTTTCCCACCTCTGCCTTTATTACACCCCTGAGTTTTCAATGTTCTCAGCAACGCCATTACTGACTTCTCCAGATAACAGAGAGTAGGCCATTGCCTGCTGTCCCCTAGTGTAAGCCTTACTTTGCCTTGAACATCTTCTGATTTATCAGACCGAGACTGGGGCTTGCTACACCAGTCTCACTGCAGGGTCCAGGAAATGCACTTGGCAAGGTGTCACCAGATTGCATAATTTATCACATTAGCAAAGTTCTCTTGCAATGGGAAAACAAAGGGAAAAATTGGCTGAATGGCAACTGGGCCTCTTTTCCATAAAAAAAACCCCAACAGCCAATAAAAGCAACAGGGATGTGATCCTGTCTCAGCTCCATTGGGCTAATTGCCACAGTGTTTGGCCCAGTTGCTGTAGCTGGACTGATGGGCAATTACAAGAAGGATGAAGCCACTTCAGTGGTTCCATGAGCCAGGAAGACCCAACAACTCCCAGAGCTACCCTTAATTTTCAGATCAGCAGCTACTTTTACACCATGTGGAGGAGCCACAATGAAATAAGGCTCAGCCCTCCTGCTGCCAGTGGACCAGGTGGTTCATTGACAGTGTACACGTAGCCACACCTGCTGTAGTTCTGACATTTTTGGTATCTGGAGCCCTGTGTCTCTTCTGCCTGACATGCAATTAAAATTCTCAGGAAAAAGGCAGGGGAGGGAGGATTCAGAGCAAGTACTCAGTTGCACCAATTCCTATTATTTCACAGAATCAGAATCACAGAATCACTAGGTTGGAAGAGACCTTCAAGATCATCAAGCCCAACCCAAGCCCTCACGCCTCCACTAAACCATGGCACCGAGTGCCATGCCCAGTCTTTTTTTCCTTTTTGTGTGTCTTGCAAACGTTGTCCTTGTGCCCACTCCTACACACACTCCCAGCTTCCCTCAAGTGCCAGCTATGCTTTGGTTATCCAGACAAATCTGACAGCAGATTGAGGAGTGCTGCTGGGACACGTTCCTATCTTCAACCATCTCATCTATGACCAGGAGTCTGCTGTTGCTGGCTGGAGCTGTTGCCTTCACAAGTACATCACGAGAACAATCTGGTTTGTGCTCTCATTCAAGGTGCCATTGTAGGGCTGGGGAGAGAAAGGTACGCAATATTACAGGAGTGAAATGCCCATGCCTGGCTGTGTATAGATGCCTACTGCAACCTTTCCAGATGACAGATGATTCTTCCTAATACACAATCACTTTCTGGGCTCTTGATGGGTACAGATTTCAGCTAGGAAATCTATATATAAAATCATCAGGGGAGCAAGCAGTGTTTTGCTACTGCAGCCATAGCAAGTTGTAGGTGATGGTCATCACAGATGATGACTCAGGTAGTGCAGCCCATTTTCAGTTCTGTCTAAGGCAAATGATTCTAAGTAAAACTTGTCTCCTAGGTGTGCTCCAAAGGCTGCTGAGAAGGGCAGAAATCTTGCCACTCTCTCAAGTTAGCCCTGGATCCTACGCCTATGGATGTTGTGCTAAACCACTGACTGGAAGAGGCCTGTAAGGCAGCTTCCTACTCCAGCCACCAAGACAGAAACTCAAGATGAGAGCAGCTGAAGTGTAGAATTCATGGCTGTCATCCTTCTGGCAGGAGCATAGGTCAAGGGTCAGGTGTACAGGTTTGTCTGAGGCAATGAAGTTCAAGTAGAAAGACTACAGACTTTGCATGTGTGTGCACTTTATGGACAGGAAGCTGCAGATAATCTGTCTCCTCGGTATCAGTTATTTCCTGATGCCTTTTGCTGATACTAGACCAGATCAGATTTTTAAGAAATTCTGTTTCGGGTTAGTAATGGGCCAGTTTTGTTCACAGTTAGTAACCCTAGTAGAATCTTAAACCAAGGGGGAGCTACATAAGATGAAAAAGTATCAGAAAATGGTTATCTTCAAAAGCATCTTCTCAGGAGAGCTAAGATGATGGTGTCTATCACATTCAATCAAGAAGACAAGCAATATGGGGCAGCATATTTCAAAAGTGTGTATTCTTTGCAGTTTGTCCAAGTGAAAGATGTACTTTTAATAAGGTCTGGAGTACAGTATTGTCATGGTTTTAAAATATATAAGGAGTCTTCTTAAGATAAAAAAACAAAGTTCAAGTGGCTTCAGAACTTTTCTGAAATATATCCCCTATAGGAATACATCCCCTATAGGAAATGTAATTTCTTATGTTACTATGACTTGCGCTTTACTTTGCTCTACTAGTGACAATGCTGTTAATGCTGGTGCTCACTATTAGATATTTTGTTTAAAATGACACTACTACTATGTTTCAATCAAAATGAAGATTAATCACTGGAACAACTAACCAGTTAATTCAATTTTATTTTAAATAGTATTCAATCATGTCGTAATCAATTTGGTTCTGATACACCTAGAAAAGCACATTATTTTACCCCTAATTTTATATTTCCCAATTGTCTGTTTATATGAAAGTGAATGATGGATTTAGAGTCTGATTATAAAAATTCTCATAAGACAACATACACATGCCGTTCATACAGAGAGAGCATTGAGAGGCAAATCTGTTCTGCAGATATCATTAATTGTAAGAGAAATGTTTTCTCGTTGAATTACTTAATGCTAGATGTTTAATGCAGTAAACTCTTTTCTTCCTAATAACAGTTATCCCAAAGGAAAAAAGGAAAAAAGGAAAAAAGGGAGAAAGGGAAAAAAGGGAAAAGAAAAGAAGAAAAGAAAAGAAAAGAAAAGAAAAGAAAAGAAAAGAAAAGAAAAGAAAAGAAAAGAAAAGAAAAGAAAAGAAAAGAAAAGAAAAGAAAAGAAAAGAAAAAAAGAAAAGAAAAGAAATGAAAAGAGAGAAAAAAAAAGAAAAAGCAAGCAAACAAAATGTACTAACATTTTGGAAAGCTCCCCCCTTTTTTTAATCTATAAAAATTTATCCTACAAAGCAACATCCAAGTCTTGATAACACACTCTTAGAAATGGGACTTCCAGCTTACCTAAGGGTACATTTCTTGGAAAGGAGTTTAGACAGAACATTACACATTATCTGACATGTATTTCCTGATTGAATTGTTCAGGTTGAAACAATTCTTCATGCTGTACTGATGATCCTCGTGTCTTACATTCCAACTTGGGTCAATCCTGTAACTTGGGAAGACGGATGAACAGCTCTCTGTTTAGACACAACCTTAACACAATAAACACACTACTTGATCCTGTCTCTCCATCACTATGTGAGCAGCATAAATATATTTGCTATATATATATATTTGTATATAGATATACATATATAGATATATAGATAGGATATGTATATTATATACATGATACATATATAAAACCCCAAGGTAAAAGGCTGTGGAAGTGAGCTTAAATCAGACAATGAACAAATGAAGTTCATCAGGTTTTCTTATGTAGAATAAAGACTCTAGGCAAGATTTCAAACTTCTACATAAATATCCATAAGCACTGTATTTTTTAATGATCAGATAGAGTTCCATGAAGGTTTTGCAACCAGAACCATCTTATTAGAAAAAGAAGTACACCATACACATGGGATTGTAATAAGTAAAAAAGTAATAAATAAGAAATTACTCTCAGTCAACCTTACGTAATGAATACAGAAAAGCCTTACAAGGAAGTTGAACAAAAACTTCTTAGTATCTACCTCTTTTCTAGTGTTATGCTCCTCTGTGTCCTATGAGGACTTTTCAGGGCAGGAGAAACAAATGCACCAGTAATAGGTGCTGGTAATTAATAGCAGCTACTCTATTTAAATACTTTTAGTCATGGAACTTATTCAAATCATGAAGTATATTTAGGATTAGATACACAAACTACAGTAAATAGAGGAGCCATATGCTGCAGGTTTACTCAATTTGCATTTGTGGTCACAGTAAGAGCAAAGGACATGAAAAGTTATTTTTTACTCACACAAGGATGAAGTAATTTCTATGAAATTAATATGAAATTTTTTCCTTCATTGTGAAAACACATCCCAGATTAGAATTTAAAAGGACAAATACAGAACTAAAAATGGAGGAAATGTTAAATATTAAGATATATATATGTATATATATCCAAATATATATAATGTGTATATATATATATACACAAATATATATATATATTTGTTCTAAAAACACAATAATAGACTAAACTGTTTTGGGTTCAGAGTTTTTTTGGTTTTTTTTTTTTATAATGATTATAGGAAGCAAAGAACAAAGATTTTTAATTATGAAAGAATCTTTTAAACAACTGTACCACAGGCAGGCAATGAGATCTTTTTGGCAACAGAAAAAGTGAGAGCCAGTGATAAAAGGAAACATTAATTATCCAATACTTGTTAGAAAGAAACACAGACACAACATCTAACAGAAGTTAGAGAATACAATGGGGAGAAGGCAAAATGGGAGGTAGCTTAGGAAACAACTGTCTCAATTGCAACTGACAGGAGGTGGCTGAGGATTAGAAGGTGTAAGCTACTAGTGATGGTCACAGGAGGTTTATGCTCAAAATTATAAAGAAAAAGAAAGGAAGAAAGGCCCTGAAATAACAAGGTCTTTTTGGGTTTTATAAAGGTTTTTTTTGTAATTTTCCATCAATTTTGGGATCAGATAAATGACATAGCAAGATTGGACTTACCATGGAAAAATACCTTACCAAATAAGTCCCAGTTCTTGAGAATAAATAGAAATTCCTAGAAATGGAGAATCAGCAGAAAACTCTATGAAAAAATTACAATATCATGATATCAGGATTTTTGTTAGACCAGGAGGGGAGGGGAAGAAAGGATGTGATTTCAAGAACTATGTAGTTTTCATTGCCATATTATCCTTCTCTTTGTGACCAAAAAAGCAAATGTATTTAACTCTAATACTGCATTTCAAAACAAAATATTATGGTAAAAGATATTTAAATATATTTGATACAATTAGATGGGCCAGGGCAAGGATGGAAGAAAGGAATAAAACCTGAGCATTACTTAATAAAATAACCAAAGTAGTATCTGAATCACGCGTTATTACCTTTGAGATCTTGTAGAAGTGAGTAGTCTCAGGGGACTGGAGAAGGGCAAGCCATTTCATTCCACTAGGAAAGGGAAGACTAGAGAAACCACTGACCAGTCACAGTAGTTTCAGTGTGTGGAAAGATACTGGGAGAAGTTATTAAACAGCCAATTTATAACCACTCTACAGGAAAATAAAAAGGTGATGAAAAACAGCCAACACAGCTCTCTCAAGAGTAAATCATGTCAAAACAATCTAATTTCCTCCTTTGACACAATAACTTTCAGTATAATGGATAAGAAGGAAGTAGAAGATGAGATCACTTTACTTTAATAAAGCTTTTTACACAGTGCCACATGAGATCTCAAAGGGAAGTGAGAAAAATACAGCCCTACAGGCCCAGCCTGAACAAAAGATTTAAAATGCAGGCTAACATAAGGGATGAAATAACTGCACAACACAGTATAAAAGCAAAAATTAGGCCTTGACCTTCCTGAGCTCAACCACTAAACCATTTTTTGATTATGTCCTCTGATTTCAGTGAAGATATTTGTTAACTGCAGGGTTTGAACTCAGGTTGAACTGAATCTGTGGTTAGAAAATGCATTCTACTTGTAATTACAAGGAGGCTGAGATTAATTTTCTGAAGTATCATAAAAATAATATCTAATTTTTTTGTATTAATTGTAAAGCAAAATGACTCATTCATAACCTCAGATTAGCAACAGAATCCATCCAGAGTAAAGTAAAATCCAGTCTGAACTTCTTCCCCCAGAAGGTGATCGGGCACTGGAACAGGCTTCCCAGGAAACTGGTCACAGCACTAAGCCTTGTAGAGTTCAAGACTCAAGTTTTTCAAGAATGGTCTCAGGCACATGCTGTGATTCTTGGGGTGTCTTGTACAGGGCCAGGAGTTGGACTTTGATAATCCTAGTGAGTCCCTTCCAACTCAGAATATTCTGTGATTCTGTGATATGTGTATGTGCATGTACACATGTACATATAAATGTTATACAAATATATGCATATGTGTACAGACTTTTGCACATACATACATACATGTATAGACCTCACAATCCTAAGTTTTAGACTAACTTGAGTAACCTGGGTTACCAAAGAAAGGACAGCACCGGAATAGAGCCTTGAAAAAACAACACTACTGTGGTTCAAGCACTGTTTTTATAAGCAAGTTTTGAAGTTTGATTACATAGATAACCTTTTGTTAGAAGATGCACTTGACTGGTTGCTATAGCTTATAGAACTTCACAAGGTATAAGGAAAAGTACTGGAGCAGGTAAGGAAGGGAAATGTCAGAGGGTATCAGTTTATTACATGCATGCAATAAACCAGTAAAAGACATGAAAAAAAGATATGGGATAAGGGCTATGCCTTTACAAGCACTGAAGAAAAAATAGAGCGGAATCTCTCACAATGTCCAGTCCCTTGAATAAAGCACAGCCACTCAACATCTGTCTGTTCTTTGAAATCATGCTGCTCTTCAGTATTTTTTCAGTGCAGTAAAAGAAGTTCAACAGCCTAGATAAAATGCACTATGAGTGCACAACAGGTCTTATTCAGTTAACGTATATTTGAAATTCACTCAGGCTGCATGAACATATGATGTGAGATCCTTGCAAAGGTTTGGGATGGAGTCAGTTCAAATCACTGTTTTCATTAATGATTCAGACAACAGAGTGTGAAATGCTCTTTGACATTTAGCAGATATCACCAAAACATGAAAAAAGTAAACACTTTCAAAGACAGATCTGAATCATCTTGTCAAAATCACTCTTGACTCCAATTTAGTAAGATCAAGTTAACAAAAAAGAAGAGCAATATAGTATAAAGCAGGAGGCAAAATAAGATTGAGAGACACAAAAATAGAAAATATCTGTCTGTAGATTTAAAGCACTGTAAATCGCTTCAATGATACAATATCATAGTAAAAGAAGGAAAAATAAAAACGCAAATATAAAGCTGAGTTGCAGGATGTACTTTACCTTATAAGTAATGAAATTATTTCCCTCTTGTCAGTTTTGCTAATGTCACATTCACTTCAGTATAAAATAATAGCTGAGAAGACAAAAAGCATAGGAGGATGACAAAATAGGAAATGCTGTGAGATACAAAAGATTTTGTTTGATTTTCTTTAAAAAAGAAAAAAAAATAGAAGAATTAAGGTATGCGTGTCTTCCAAAATGCTTAGATGATGGTAGCAAAACTTCTCGAAGTCAATTAGAGCTTAGAAGTATAGCTGTCTAGATTTTTTCCTTAGTCCAGTTTCCCAATAGTAAGCCAACAGTGAAGAGAACGTGCTCCATTGGCTGTTAGAAAGAAATAGTAGTGACTGGACATCCTGAGGCTCCTGGGAGTTAACACTGCCCACCTGGGGGAGACCCCTGATCCTGCACCCCTGGATCACAGTCACGAGTGAGTTGAGCCCTAACCTGCTCCTGAAGAAAGCAGACAGCAAAAAAAAAGGCAAAAACTGCTTCTCTCTCCCCCACGCTGTTTCAGCAGCAACAAAGCACAGAGTGGTGGTGACCTGTCTGATGCTTTTTAAAGAAAACTTAGCTTTTCCTAACTTTTCTCTACTTCTCTCTTTCTTCCTCTTTGCCTCTTTTACTATTAAATAAAAATATAGTAATTTTTTGGCATCAACATTTAATCTCAATTGGTTTTTATCTTGTTTTGTTGGGGGGAGTATTTAGAACCTTCAAAGTTCTTTCCATTTTATTTACAGAGAGTCAGTTCTCTTTACTCCTCTGTGATTAAACCGGTTTGTAACAGAAGCCATGTGCTTTATCTGTGTTCAAAACACTTCCTGTGTGGAACAAACGTGTGTCTATAGGTTTAAGTAAAAAGGCCATAATTCTCTTCATGCATTATCATTTTGCATACACCTGTGCTTGTCTGAAAGACTGTGCATGAAGTAAATGTGTTCCACAGACACCTGAAAATTCTGGTATGAGGGAAGTTTGAATGCATAGGCTTTTAAGTACCAGAAGAAATAACAGAGAAAAAATTGGCGTATATTTCGAATCAGGACATTACTGACCATGATAAGCTGCTGAGCACTGAAGCAGGTATGTTTGCAACAAGACTACAGTACAAATGATTTTTCAGTAGAGGATCAACACTATTACAGAAGATGGATGCAAATCTTGCAAGTGTGATTCCTCTTCTTGTCATTTCAACCGAAAAAAGGTCTTTAACCACAAGGAATGGAAAATAAGGCAATGGGCACCAACCTTGCCTAGAGATTTATTGGGAGTGAAATGGGGGAATAGAAGACCTTGGGGATGAAATATCAGGCCATACAAAGTGTTGACTCATAAGAAATAGAAAATATTTTAGCCAAAAATCAGTTCATTGTCACCAGTCAAGAAGAAACTAAGAAATGACTAAGCAACGGTCAAACTTACCTTCTGCATCACTACAAGGAATGGTAACCTAACAGATTGAAAATACGCCTCTTGGTACTAGTATGAAAGAATGAATAAGTAAAACACATGAGAGAATGGGTGGGAATGACTGAAAACATTTTCCTTTAAAACAAAATATCTGCTCCAAAAGTTCTTGCTTTGAATTTTCTTACATTTAATTCTTACACAACTTCTGGAACTCTAATTCAGTGTAAAGTCAGAATGAATCATAGAATAATATCCTGCATTGGAAGGGACCACCTAGTTCCAAACCTTCAGAGCTGGATGCAGCACTTGAAGTGGGATTTCACCAGAGCAGAGGGGCAGAATCCCCTCCCGCACCCTGCTGGGCCATGCTGCTTTGGATGCAGCCCAGGACATGTTTGGCTTTCTGAGCTGCAAGTGCACATTGCTGGGTTGTGTCCAGCCTCTCACCCACCAGCACCCTCAAGTCCTTCTCGGCAGGGCTGTTCTTGATGTGTTCATCCCCCAGCCCATGTCAGTACAGGGAGTTGTCTTGACTCAGGTGCAGCACCTTGCACTTAAACTTGCTAAATTTTATGAGGTTTCCATGGGCAAGTTCACTCAGGTCCCTCTGGATAACAGGAAGGTCAACTGCACCACTCAACTTGGTGTCATCTGCAAATTTGCTGAGAATGCACATGATCACTTTTCTATGTTGTTGGTGAAGATATTAATCAATACTGGTCCTAACACAGACCTCTAGGGAGCACCACTTGTCACAGGTCTCTATCTGGATATGGAGCCATTGACCACTACCTTCAGGATGTAACCATCCAACCAAGTCCTTATCCACCAAACAGTCCACCCATAAAATCCATTTCTAATTTACAGAGAAGGATGTTGTGGGGACCATGTTAAAGTCTCTACAGAAATCTAGACAGATGAAATCTCTGTCACAGGAGGCCATTAAGTTGATCAGTCAAGACTTGCCCATGGTTAAGCCACGCTGGCTGTCTTGAATCACCTCCCTGTCCTCCACATGCCTTAGGATAGCATCTGTTCCATTATCTTCCCAGGTACAGAAGTGAAACTGACAGATTGTCAGTTCCTTCCCTTCTTCCTTTTTAAAGATGGGTGCAATGTTTCCTTTTTTCCAGTCACCTGGGACTTTACCTGACTGCTATGACTTTTCAAAAACCATGGACAGTGGCCTGACATCTACATCAGCCAATTCCTTCAGGACTCTGGGATGCACCTCATTTACGTTCCATGGAGGTATGTACAGTCAGATTCTCCAGTGGTCATGAACCTGATATTCACT
Organism: Drymodes brunneopygia; assembly: GCA_013400955.1. Taxonomy (NCBI): domain Eukaryota; kingdom Metazoa; phylum Chordata; class Aves; order Passeriformes; family Petroicidae; genus Drymodes; species Drymodes brunneopygia. The sequence goes on from VZTZ01014047.1 coordinate 147,160, forward strand.
TACAGTGGGAAGTATTCTGCTCCCCTGTCCTTGTCTTGTGTTCACTCACTCAAGAGGTATGGAAAGAGGTGTCGCCCTGGTTTTACAGGGCCCCATAAGTTGTAACACTGTAACTGTAGTTTCCCATGCTTTTTCTCTAAACATGGTCCTTGTTTTTCTTAACCGGCCGGGATTGTTTTGCACTTGTGGAATTGTTTTTCATTCCTTTCCCTGGGGTGGAGAAAGATGATTGACCATGTCTTTGTCCTGTAAACCTTCAGGGGTGTTGACCCCTTTCACCAATCCTTGATTGTCTTTAGAAACATATAAAAATAGGTAAATAAAGAAGGGCAGGGCTTTTGGTCGGTCCTGCCTGGAGATGCAGCTGCTGCTCTGAGACCTGCATGTTTCTTCTGTTGCCAGCTGAGCAACAAAGAGGGACTTCCATGGAAGACTGAAGTTAAAAAATAGTTGAGTATCTCAGCCTTTTCATCTGTAGTTACCAGTTTGGTGGCCTTGTTTGTTGTGGGGATGCACCTTCTTTGACCTTCCATTTCTATCTGACCGACCTGTAGAAGCCTTCCTTGCTAATTACTTTTTCCCTTGCCAGGTTCAACTCAAGCTTTTTTTTTTCCTTCCTCACCTCATCCCTACAAAATCAGACTGCATCCCTATACTCTCCCCAGGGTACCTGTCCTTTCTTTCACTATCTGTGCTTTTGCTTCTTGCCCTTTAGTTTGACCAGCAGGTGCCAACTCAGACATGCTGGTCTCTTGCCTTTCTTGACTGATTTCTAACAAGTGGGGATCATAGCTCTTGCACTCTATGGACAACTTCCTTAAAAATCTGCTAGCTCTGTTCTGTTCCTTTGCCCCTGAGGGCAGTTTCCCAGGGCGTCCTTGGAACAGCTTTTCAAGGACTATCTCCCTCAAAAGTGGGAAGTTTGCTTTTCTATAGTTCAGTGGTCTGACTTTACTCTTCATCTGACCCATATCCCTCAGGACTGTGAACTCCACCAGCACGTGCCATTGCAGCCCAGGCTGCCTCCAGTCTTAATGTCCCCAGATAGCTCACTTTTGATGTTACCATGAAGTCAGCATGATGTCCAGAATTATCCCCCCGCCGCCCCGTGGTAGGTCTGTCTATTTATTACCTGGCTTAGGAATTTATCCTACATGCATTCCAGAAGTCTCACCATTCCCAGCAGATGCCAAGGTTGGAATAGTAGGTTCGAAGGAAGCATAAAATGATCATAAAACTATAGTTTTCTGCTTATGCTTGAGTAAACAGATTTTAATTTACAAATTAATTAAAATTAATTTTAGGGGTTCTTTTGCTTATAATAAGTCCAGGGTTTTGCTGGTAACAGAATGTACTTTTTCTTTAATTTCTGAGTGTATTCCAGAGGCATTTATAGCTGTGTGGAAAGACTGTTAGAGAAACTTAGTTGTTGGGTAATAGTCCAGAAACAGTGTAATAGTTTCATAAATAAAACTTGCTGTTGCTTCAACTAGAAAACATAATTTTTGAGAAACTACCATTTTTTCCCCCTGCATACCTATTATTTACTAAGTTTAAGCTATCCAACTTGTGAAATTAAATTATTTCATTAAAATGATCTTTGGAATATTATGTCCTTCAGCAGTAGGATTTTAATTTTCTTTAAATGAGCCAGTAATTTTAATTGCTCTCTTTTCTTGTTTGTTTCCCCATAATTACTGTTTTTATGATGTATAACATCCTATAGGTGTTATGCATAAATCCCATGTCAGAAATCATGTCCTTCCTAAGTCTCACAATTGCCCAGAGGAATTAGAAAAGTAAAATTTCTTTTTGCAAACAATGTTTAAGTAATTTTATACCATGTGTAGCTAACCCTTCATATTCAGTGAGTTCCCTAACTTTAGCTTACCAGTCAGCAAGTCTGCCTTGGCAAATATATTTTTCCTCTTCAAAACTCTGGCTTAGGGGAGTCAATAATAACTCTACTCTGTATTTAAAAACTCATTGCAAATTAATTTGGGGTGCTGAAGTTTTTTCTTCAATCTAGTCTTAGCATTCTGCATAGTGTGATGAATACTAATCTTCAAGGTGCAGCTTAGACAGCAATTTTTTCTGTGTGTGATAATATTTCTCTTGGACAATGAAGTGAGATGATTAAAATGAGTCCTAGTGGCTAAGAGGAGCATGAAATGCAAGACTATAAAGTCAGTACTGCCGTTTTGTTTGCAGGCCATGCCCCTAAGTCAATCGGAATATGTGTGAAATTAAGCCATTAAACACAATTTATATTCAGTGGAGTAAAGCTGTGGAAATACAATGTTTGGCTTCAAGTCTTGCCTTTATCATCTCCTAAAACAGGCTTTGCTATGTAACATTGAAAATTACTCTACTTTTTTCTTGGTTCCAGTTTGAGTTGGATAAAAGCAAGTCCTTTTGCACATTGCTTCTGACAGCATGCAATCTACTGCCTGCCTAAAACTCTTATTTGCATTTACTCAGTATTTGCATTTTATTTTAAAAGCCCTATGACTTTGTTTTGGTCCTCCACGAGGACAGTACCACGCATCTCTCTCTCTGCAACACTTCAACAGGCAAGTTGCCTCCTAGTTGTCCATTTTTTCTTAGGATTTGTGGCAAATTTCAGCCACTTTAATGTCTTAATTCCCATGCGAGGAGATACATAATCTATTTTAAACAGGGGTAAAAATGCCATAAGATAGGGCTGTAAAATTCTTTACAAGATGTAGTAAAATACTCTGTAAATTGTTTCTTAGTAAGAGCATTGAGATTTTTAATAACTGGAAAGAGAAATTGCAAAGTATGAAAGAACATGCAGTTTTAAAATTCTGTAAAGTTAAATGCAATTTGTAACTCTGCACAAATTCTTTAAGGAGATATAAAAAATCTCATTGTTACTTGTCTTTCTAAAATGCGAAAAATTTTATATGCATAAAAATGAAGAATCCTGGGAATTTAAAGAATTGGTGTTAGGGAGGTATTTTTAAAACTGTCTTTTAAATAAGACAAATATGGTTGTCTTTATATACATAACTAGTGTTATATCAGAGTTCTTTAAATCAGACAGAAACACCAAATTCTCTTAACTTATACAATGTATTTTTTTCCATGGAGGTAATTACTGCATTTCAATATTTTTGTTTTGTGAATTTTTAATAAAGAAGAGATCCAGATTGTTTAGAGAGATGAACTATGGTAGTACATGAATATATTTTTATATGTGCCAATATAGTTGTATGCAACTAAACTTGGAAAAGAGGGAGAGGCCCAAAAGTTCAACTTGGTTATGCAAGAAAGTAGTGACAATGAGATCAGATACTTGAAATCTATTAACACATGTCACTTACCAGCAAATCAGTACATTTTTTCATAGATACTTTGATCTGTGCTTCTGGTGAGCCACTGCTGAAGTCTGTTTTTCCTGAATTTCTCTCTTAAGCTCTTTTGCCCTGTTGCATTATTGTGAAGATGAAGCCGTATCCCTTTGAAAAGCTCAGGATACTTTCTAAATATATGCTTGTCAACTCGATTAACAGTTGTGTAATCCCCATCTATTATGGACTGCTTGACAGAGTGTTTCTCTGTTCTTTCTGTCTTGCAAAATGCAAATCTATCTACTTGATACATTTAGATAGGTACAACAGATGGCAAAAATGCAATTTTTCTTGGTTTTGAGACACTTGTTAATTTTAAAAAGCATGTCATTAATTATAGTAGTCTTTGCATAAAAATAGCATATGCAGAAAGAATAGTTTATTTTATTTAATTTGCATTGCATCAAGTTATCCCTGCTCTCTACATACAGAAGAGAACACAATTACACTGAAATTCTATTCCTTACGCTCACATTCACAGTTATTTACCTATGCAATACAGCAATGACAGACCAATCCCACAAAACAACCTGACAAGACTGCTAACCGTTCACACTCTCTCGGTGTTTGCTGCCTGTAAAAGTCTGCCTACTTTCTTTGTGCAATGTTTGGAGTCTTTTGTATTTCTGAAGATAATCAGTCAAGAACATTTAAAATGTAAAAGTAACCCAAAACAAAATAAAGGTGAATAAGGAAAAAATTCTCAACTGTTAATCTCAAACTCTCAGTACCATTAGAATATTGCAGTTTTCACTGTTTGGAAACCACTATTTCTTTATCCACAGACCAACATAAAAGTTGTGATTTTATGGCAGTACTTCATATTTCACTTTTTTTCTTTGTTTTTTTTTTTTTTTTTTTTTTTTTCCAATAGAATCATTAACTACAAAATAACTTAGGTTGGAAGAAACCTCTGGAGGTCATCTTGTCCAAACTCTTGCTCAAAATGAGCCAATTTACACCATGTAAATTAAGGTTTTATCCTGTTGACTTTTGAATATATTCACAGATGGACATTCTGCAAGCACTCTGGGAAGCCAATTTAACCACTCTCATAATGAAAACAGATTTCCTTTTATATATTTAGACTTTCCCATGTTGTAGACTGTGTCCACTGCACCTCATTCTAGGAGAGCCTGGCTCTGTTTCCTCTGTATGCTTCCACCTGCTTTTTAAAGGTATTTATGAAACCTCCCTCTTAGCCTCTCTAGTTAAGACAGAACTCATCGGTTAGCCCCTCCTCATATGTCATGTGTCATATGTCAGCTCTAATTGCCTTGGTACACCTTTGCTGGATTGGCTCCAGCACATCAATGTCTTTCTCATGGTAAGGAGACCAAGACTGGGCACAGTACTCCAGATGTAGTGCCACAAATGCCAGAGGGAGGCAGACAATCAATCACTTCTCTGGACCAGCTTGCAAAACTCCTCCTAATGCAGCCCAAGGTGCTACTGCCCCTCTTTGCTGCAAGGGCAAACTGGGGGCTTATATTGAATTTGCTGCCTGCCAGGACCCTAATCTCTCTTCTACCAAACTGCTTTCTGCTCTCTTGATGTCCAGTCAGTACTGGGGATTTTTAGTTATTACGTTCATGGTGCAGGACTCAGTGTTCACCATTTTAACACTTTGTCAAATTTCTGTCATATCATGTCTTCTGTTTAAGCCCCTTTACACAGCAGTCCAACCCTCCAGACCCTTTTTTCTGATTTGGCATCATCCACAATCCTGTAGAGGTGGCATTCCACCTAGTCAGTATTTTTTTCCCCAGTTCATTCCTAAATGCACTCTTAAACTCATGACCATTTCTTTGACCCATCCCTATCGCACTAAGCCTCCAGGCCTTTCCTGCAGCTTTTTCAAGACAATTGTCAGTCACAGCAGAGGCTGCCATTGCATTGAGTTGCCATCAGGAGCTCGGCTCCATTTCCTCACATGGGCAGCAAGTGCTACTTCAGCTCTTCCAACGTGTCTTGTCTGGTTCTGTCTACTGCTGCAGGATGATGTGAACCTCCCTTACAGTCTGTATCTGTATCATACTTATCCTGGGGGAGATGTCTAAGATAACCTGTGAAATCTCAGCTGACAGTAATATTTAAAAAGAAAAATTGGGCCTAGGAATGTCAGGAATGGATGAGTTTAGAGACCTTGTGTGCACATGGGCAATCCAACCTGTCAAAAGTTAAATTTACTTGTCTTAACCTCAAACTGAATGACACATGGTCTTCAGCATTATTTTTAGAACTATAATTAAGCTATAGATTTTTAAACTTTTCTTTCAACTGCTTTGAATGAGGTTGCACAAGTTACAACAAAACAGCATTGAAACAGCAATTAAATTAATACATTTAAGAATTGATAACCCACAAATATAAACCATTTTACCTTGTGAAGAAATTGAGAAAAAAGAAGGATGCAATTATTAAGCTCACCTATATTAAATTCACCTAATAATTTACTCCTTGTCTTCTAGGAAATGCATTAACAAAGTTAAAACTGATTTTAATCTGCTTGAATAGCAGAAAATTCCCACTCTTTTTGACTGAAATTAGGTTGGCATTATTGCAATAGACAAATTCTTGTCTCAGGTAGATTGCTGAGGGTAAGAAAACACCCTCATTAACAGGCAGTCCTGTCAGTCCTGCTGCCACTGCAAACAGCCTTGCACCAATTTTTTGACATAAGTTTGGATTTCCCCAGAATAGCAACATGTTACGAGTACATTGAGCATAGCAACGTCTCCTTGGAATTGATGTGAATACAATGGGTTTTGAATCTCAGTCCTGCAGACTATTGTTGGTATAGCCAATATAATGAATACCTCTTCCAGGGAAAATAAAAGCCTTGTCCCTTAGGAGGGCAGAAAGGAGAAAGATTTATCAATTGTCATTCTCTTCCCAAAATTCATATTTCTTCCACATGCCTTTCTTCTTCTGATTGAAAAATTCAGTTTTGTCTAGTCTTTTGAGATCACAGGATCAATTCTGACTATGATGGCCAGAAATTAAAGATCTAAATCCTTTAAAGCACATTGATTTAATCACAGTAATAAAGCCAAATGGTTCTGAACCCTTGAGAGGAGTCCTAGGGTAAGTAAAGTAGGAATCTAGACATGTATCCACAGTCCTGCTGCAAACAGTAGATAACACTTTTGCTGCTGCTGACACTTTCAAGTAACAGATTAGCTCAAAGTAGTTCAGACTTTCCGTTCTTAGCTTTCTTTCTGACTTCATTAATTATTTTCCGAGAAACTTTTCAGACTACTTGCTAAAAGCTGACTGCTACAGCTTTCACATAGCTTTTCCTGATATGTGATGGAATGCTACATAGCTTCTAAAAGCTGTAAAAAGGTGCTCATTTGGGACTGAGGAAGTGGAGAAAAGAGAGAGAAACTGTGGAAAAGTGGGCTGAATGTGCTGCTCATTCTGTCATTTCCCTATGGGCTAGATTTGGAGAGCAATTTTGACTCTGTAGTCCAATTCTGAAAGAGAAACTTTTCCCATTGGACTGGATGAGAGTATTTTAAAAGTATCAGGATGTCTGTAGTTATGAAAAGACTCATTAGATTACCTTATACAATGTAAAGTTTATGAAGAGAGTCCTTTAAGAGACTTGTGGAGGTGTAAGTGAGGATTTTTAAGCATGCTGAGAATGGGAATGTGACTCATCTGTGTGAAAGGAATAGAGAATGGACTACGGGATTGGTACAATCTTTATTTCTCTTCTGGTGAAAATGATGCCTTCTCTGAAGGTCATTCAGTATTCCTTTCATTTCAAAAGATAAGTATTTTTCTTTTGTTCAGTTTCCTTGACAGTAAGCAAAATTAAATGCTGTCCTTTTGCCACAGAGTTGTTTGAAGAACTCTACATTTCTTTTTTTTTCCACTGGATAAAGGAAAAAAACAAACCCTTTGTTAGCATATGAACATTTGTGATGGACACCTGTGACAATATTCTAAGGAAAATTGTAGGGAAGGTCTGTAAAATCTTTCAGTGATTCATCTTTTCTTCCTCCCCTAAGTAGTTATTTTCACAAGGATTCTGGCATTAGAGCAAAAATCACTGCTAACACAAAGGCCCAGAAACAACCCCATTTCTTAACAAGAACCTTATGTTTTGGTCTTTTTTTAGGAAGCCAATTAACAGTAGCAAGAACAATTGAAACTTCCAATAGCTCCTCCACTAGGAAGAGCTTGAGATGGTCCACAAGAAGGTCACCCTTCAGTCTCCTCCAGGCTGAACAGACCAAGTGACTTCAGCTTCTCATATGGCCTTCCCTTCAGCCTGTTCACCATCTTTGTTGCCCTCCTTTGGATGTTCTCTTGAGCTCAATGCCTTTTTTATATTGTAGCACCCAAAACTGCATAAGGTGAGGCTGCCCTCCCTTGCCCAGCTGCTGATGCTGTGCCTGATGTCCCCTAGGACATGGTTGGCCCTCCTGGCTACCAGACCACTGCTGACTCATGTTTATCTTGCCACCGACCAGAACCTCAGGCTCCTTTCAGCAGTGCTGCTCTCCAGCATCTCATTCCCCAGCCTCTACACATATACAGGGTTGCCCTGTCCTGGGGCAGAATCCAGCACTTGTCCTTGTAAAATTTCAAACAATTGGTGGTTGCCCATCTCTCTAATTTGTCCTAATGATGAAGGTGCTAGAAGTTTATCCCTGCTTTGTATTAAGAAAGTTTTTTAGTTTTAGAGAGGAAACACTCCTAACAAACACAAACCTAGGTTTTTTTTTAAAATATTGCAAGGCTCACATCTGGTTGCGGCAAGATCTAAAGAATTTAGCTTAGAAATGTTTTATAAATATGAAATTCATGTTTGTCCTGCAATTGTGGTATAAGTAGATATTATGGCTATGCCCATGTCCACTCAGTCAGCAATTCCCCAGCTAATCAAAGAAGCCTCTGGCCAGTTTCTGCTGAGATGATCCCACTGACTAATTTGAGACAAGGGGATTTACTCAGCTGCACTACAGAGCATTTCACTAATTACCACAGGAGCTAGGAAATAGCTGCTAGAGGTAGAAAATTCAAGGAATCCAGGTGATTATCTCTGTTGTGCACTTGACCAGTTCACAGTGATTATCCACATGCTTCCATATATTGATTCACATCTGGGAATGTGAATCTCTGAGGCAGTTCTTATTGCAGAATAGATATAAATTTAGCTAGATAAACTAATTCTAAATAAGCCTTAGAAATTACTCCAGCAGATGCAGAAATGGTGTTTTGAACACATTTTATCATTAGCAATAGACCATACATGGTTATACATGGGACACAAAACTGTACGAATTCAGCAAAGATGTATTTTGGGAAGGCTTTCCTTATCCAGCTGAAGACCTCACTAAAGTTCCTTACAATGGAAACTTCTGACTTCACCCAGGCAGGAACTGATTACATCAGGATTTGGGAGATCTGATTCACCATGTAAGTACAGTCTTGTTCAAAATATCCTAGTAAGTAAGGCGTTCCAAATATCTTGTCATTGACAATCTGTAGAGCGTGGTCCTGTAAGATGACAGCAAGAGCAGTTGCTCCCTGAGAAAAAGGAAGAAAGGAGCCAAGGGTGATGGCAAGATGGAGAGAAGCAGGTGCCTCATCAGGAACAGCCCCATCCCACAACACCTGGATGAGACAAAAAGGGCACATTGGTGCTGGTAGTCGGGTTCAGACAAGTACCCAGAATGCTAGCAAATCCTTATTATTGACTTGTTCGCCAATCCAGACCCGACTAACATTCTCAATTTAAACAAAAACAGTAGTCTCTGATGCTTGTGCAGATATTTTTATTAAGATAGAACTTCGGAGACCTTCTTAAACCTAAAAGGGACCTGAAAATCTGTGGTGAAAAAAGAACCCCCCAAGCCTAGCATCTCTACATGAAACATGATCATTCCACTTCAGTTTGCATTATGTTGTAATGCAGATTTTTTTAAAAATATTGTATGTATTGTATTTAAATATTGTTTATGTATTATACAATACTTTCCCATTATAAGTGGTAGAAAAAGTAAAACTCTAAAAATGCTCTAAAGACACAGTACAAAAAAAGGTAGAGTAGTAATGAGAGAGAAACAAATGTTGATATTGTACAGTAAAGTTTCTCTAAGCTTTTTCATGCTTTGGCCCTCTGCCATTGGCTATTCAAAGCTGGCAAATGCAAATGATTTTACTTTCCAATAGCCGTTTTGTAATTGAATCCAAGGCTGCTTCTCCTCTTTTTGGCACTCCTTTGGAATGCCAAAAATTATTGGGAATTCCTCCCTCCCTCCCTCCCTTCCTTCCTTCCTTCCTTCCTTCCTTCCGTGCCTTCCGCGCCTTCCGCGCCTTCCGCGCCTTCCGCGCCTTCCGCGCCTTCCGCGCCTTCCGCACCTCCCTTCCTTCCGCGCCTTCCTTCCGCGCCTTCCTTCCTTCCGCGCCTTCCTTCCTTCCTTCCGCGCCTTCCTTCC
>VZTZ01014047.1:157636-239220 GCA_013400955.1 Drymodes brunneopygia
TTCCTTCCTTCCTTCCTTCCATTCCTTCCTCCCTTCCTCCTCTCTCCCTCCCTCCCTTCCTCCCTTCCTCCCTTCTATTCTCCACATAATATTCAACTATTATTCAACAGGTTTGCAGGTTTGTGTATTTTATACAGTGGTTTATAACTAATTTGCTTGGCATATTTTTTATCACTACCACTGGAAGATTAATTGGGTTGATAAAGGAGATTAAATTAAACCAATATAGGAATGAAATCATATACATCTTTCTGATTTCAAAAACCTCTGTGTATGCCATGTTTTTCCAGTATTTTGCCTTTGGCATTATAGCAATACCTGTAACTACTCAGAAGTCATTACTAAGCAGTGCGCTTTTTTTGAGTCTGCTTCACACATCTTTTACTGCAGATGAACCTCAGCAATTGCTACTTGAAAGAGCAGCCTTGTGTCCTTGGTAAACTTCAGAGTGGGCAATTATAACCACTGATTGCCCAGTTTAGTGCCATGGAATAAAAAGCAAAACTCCAGAACTACTGATAGTACCTTTATTAATAAGTTAAATACTGTCATTTTGTTCATAGCACTTGATACATGTCTCCCAGAGAAATAAAGAATATTAACAGGGTAAATTTTGCAACATTTCTTCTTTTAGATGCTCTAGGTTTCTTTCAACATTTTGCCAAGGAAAGTCACAACAAACTTAACATGAAGGTGACCTCAGTCACTTATTACTGTTAAGAGTCTGAAAATATCCTTTAGATGCTGAGGGTTTTTTAAGGTCTAACTGAAAATACTGCTTATTCCACTGGGGCAATTTACTTCAGGTTTAAATTACTTTTCAATTTGGGTTTCTCATGTCATTTTGGCTACAAGTAACCTTATCTGGCATCTTTTTTTAAGACAAAACTGGAAGAAAGCAGCTTACAAAATTAAAAATCACATTGCCCTTTATGCCCTTCCCTGTGTATTTTCTTTCTAATTTCCTCTGTAGGTTTTCAGAAACCACAATATTCTTGTTAAACAGTACTGTTTTAAAGCTCACTGTGCAGGTGGTGAAGCACTGCAGGGACTTAGACTTTTAGTGCTCTTTGAGGATAACCAAAGGTAATATCAGTGTGTCAGGATAAGTTAATCATGCCACCTCTGTGATACTACATGTAGATTTAGCACACCCTGAGAACTTACCGTGAGAAGATTTTGTTGTCTGAAGTTTGTTAGTATCAGATCCAAGCATAAAGATGGGAAACATTTTTTTGTATAACTCTTGCTAGGATGGCTAAAAAAAGAGAAACAAAGAACACATTTCTTTTTTTATTTAACTGATATTTGAAACATTTCTTCAAATTTGACACTTGAGTCAGAAAATTAAACCATAGTTTTAATCTTCTCTCCTATTATTAATATTCTAATGCAAATACCGGTAATTGCTATTATCAGACAGTGGCAAAAAAGTATGTTGGTTTAAGTTTCTGTGACAGAAAAAACCCAAATTATCAAGGAGGAAAAATCAATAGATTACAATTCTTAGTCATAATTTATCTGGAAGCTAGTACTATTCTTTTCCAATGGAAAGAAAAATAGAAACAATATCAAGTAGTCTTTTGACAAAGATAACCAGTCCATTGATATTTAATCACTTTAAACTGGATTTTTTAAAAATTTGTTTTAATTCTATTTTGTTATAACCTGTCACAAAAGCAGATGTTGAATTTCATCTCTGCATATGCAAAATCCCATTTTGTCATATTGTTGTTCCATAAGTGTTTGAATTTTACTCAACCTTTCACTTCCCAAGTTTTTATTGATGTTTAGGGCAAATAGTGATAAATCTAGTCTTAAACCTTTTAAACAATCCTTCTTCTATGCCCATATTCATTCAGTAGGAATTATGTCTTGGTGCTGTAGCATGAAAACTGCACAGCCTACATGATGCAGAAGGCTGCAGGCTGCACTCAGTTTCTGCTCTGAACACAGTACTCCAGAAGCTCGAGAGAGACCAGGACAGCAAAAGATGAGGTCTCAAGAGTGAGACAGATGGTGCTGGGTTACTTGATGTTGGGAACGTTGTACATCGCTGCCTCCAATGGAAATTAAGAAAACAAGTGAAGAATAAAAAAAATTAAAATAATTAAAATGCAAATTATTCCTTAAGACTTAATATGCTACCTAAATGCTAAATGATGAAATATTTTTTTAAAAAAAGATAATTTTCAAGTGACTACAGAATGGAAAATTAACTTATATTATCCATGTGTTAGCATGAGCATTTGAGTACTTGCAGCACTTAAGCAAGGCAGAAAGACAGCATGAAGTTTCACTTCTGCCAGCTATTGCCACTGTATACACAACACTGTATATAAAGCAAAGCTTTATATAAATGTTGTTATACATCTAGTGCTTTAAAAAAACAATTCAAAGTATTTCTGTGTTTTCTTTTTAAAATTTATTACCTAAGGAAATACTTATGTTTGGTCTTGTTATCTACTTCTATAATAAACTATCACTTAATAATTGGTCTGTTTGGAATGCTTTCTAATTTATTTGTATGATGTAAAGTAAACAAGGAAATAAATAATCTGAATACAATATGAATATTACAATCAACTGTAGAATTGATAGCAATTGTCATGGTCTATATGTGAAGCAGAATTGCCATGTATGATAAACATTTTGGAATTATAAATGTAAATATGCTTTTATTCTGCAGAATATCTTATGGTGAATGAATTGTACAAATTCATTCATAAATGGTAATAAAACCAGAAAGTACTGCTTGCTAATCATGACAAATCCAGGAGCCATAAATACTGGCCATGTGAACTATTAAATGAGTAGGTCTATTAAGCAAAAGGGAAGCTGGTTGCACATGTGATCAGCAATAAACATTTTGCTCTTGAACTCTTGAGAGACAGAGATATTTGGGCTTTGTTTTACATACCAGAAAACAGTATGCAATTGGGTTTTAATGCAGTTTCTGAAGAGTCCCTTAACATCATGTTTTAAAATTGAATAGTAAAACAGACTAGCACTCTGGAATACAAAAGAATGGAAGGCAAAATGAAACAAAAGTGTGCAATGTACTTTGTCAATACTGAAAATGAATTTGAATTGTATGCCATTTTAAAAACATTGCAGATTCTTTTGGGACAAGTTAGATTTTCCAGTAGAAATTTTTTACATTATTTTATTTTTTATAATATTTGAACCAAGTGGTTCTGACAGCAGTGGTGACACCATACTTCTATTTTAGGGCAGCTTAAAGTTTTACAGATACTGCAGAAGAATCAGAGGTCTGAACTATATTATTGAGATTTCATTGAAGGGAATAAGAAGTAATATTTCCTTTTCATGTAAACTGGCGGTGTTCATATTAAAATCCATGCTAAAAACCAAGAACTTGTTAAAAATGTGGGAAATGAATAAAGAGAAGTTTGAAGGCAATCACACTAAATTAAAGCAGAACATTCTATGTGAAGAGTAGGCTAATAATCAGCCTTTGTGTTTTAGTGGAACAAATCTGAAATAAAGACATTAAGAAATATGTTCTAATTAAAAGTTCTCTTGACTGGGAAATATTTTTTCACCTGTATATAAGTTCAAAGTAGCCATAGACAAGATGGTTGATTGATGTATTTTGCACATAAATGGATTATCCAATTCAAAATCAATGTACATGGCACCAAGGGATTAAAAAGTAGTAACTGAAAACAAAATTTAAGTTATTAAGAAGCCCTTTCTTGTTTCATTGTTTAAGGTGTATATGATGAGCATACTTTATACTTCTTTAATTTCAAGTGCAAGCAACTCTTTTATTTATTTTTTCTTAATATAAAACAGTTTGTCATGACAAACATGTCTCTCAAAATCTCTGAAACTTGGGATCATGATAGGTTTTCCAGTTCAGAACAAAACTAAAGAAGAAAGCTGCAGTTTTGCTCTGATTATCTGATTAATTTTATGCTAAGAAGATGCAGCCAATGCTATGCCAATCTTTCCCTCTTGCATCAAAAAGCACCCCTAACTATTGTTGACCTCACACTGGAAAGTTTTCCTTGCCACATTATGCATTTTTCTGGGGGCATGTGATCCACCAATTTCAGGGTTTGACAGGACATAGCCTTGTCATTAAATGTAATTTAATATGAAACATGTTTTTTGCTTTTTGCATTAAATCATGATTATTCAATGCAAAACTGTATTAAGTCCACATTAACAAGCTGAAATCTACAAAGAATTACTTTTAAATTGCAATCCCCTTAATACAGAACTGGATATATTTATTAATCTTTTAAGCTCTTTTTTAGAGTCATCATCAGTGCTTATTTCTAAAGGAAAACTCCTGAGAAGTCATTTGTATTCAATAACCTGCTTATACAAAATGTAGTCACTGCCGAGCTCTGAGACTTGTATTTAGCTTTTCTTAAACTGGCTTCCTCAGTGTGTCTGCCACTTAGTCTTAGCCAATCTCTTTTGTCACTCCCAAAGATTTCAGATTATTTACTTAATTTTTCCAAGTTTGATAGAGATGATTGCCTGGAAAAGTTAGGTTTGTACTAGTTCCATGCAAAACTGAAGCTGTGTGGAGGTAGGATACCCATACTAGTTTGCTAACTGTTGGGAAGGTTGGGAATTTATTTTCTAGTTGTATAAAAAAGCCTATAATTTCCTTTATATTAATAACTTTGACACTCAGACCTGTCTTATTAAAAATATACTTGTCTGAATTAGAGACACTGATCAGAAAAGAAAGTAATTTTTAAGCATTCAAAACACAAACCTGTAATGGATAGATTGACCATTTGCTAATTTATTACAGAATTTACAGAAAAATCTTCTAACAAAAAATATCCACAGTACAGTAGTTCTGTTCATATACAGCTGCAAATAAGAAAAAGACTTGAACTCCAAAATCTTTACTTAGATAGGAAATATAATGTGTCCTTTAACAGTGTGAACTATATTCTTATTTTCTCTCATGTCCAGGTTTCAGATGTCAGTACGCAAAATTGTTTAGTCATTTATGTGTTAATGTAACTCTGATCAGTGTTAATTTGTTTTGCAGTTCTAGCAGTCTGGCCATACTCTTACCCTGTAATTTCGCTGCTGAGGAAAGATGGAGTCAAAGCCCTGTTAGCTGATCCTGGAGGGGCTGTGTCTGAAAAGAAGGAAGATGAATAGGATGTCTTCCCATACGTGTTGTGGAAGTATAAACTGAGCAAGACCTGAAGCATGTTATCCCCAACACTAGCCATGGACAGCTGGCCAGGGCCTGTGGGCCACCTGTATCTACCCATTTATCTTTTGTGTGATTAGTGAAATTAATGGTGCTATAACATCTTTCAAAACACTTGGGAGCCTAGGCGGCAAGAACTTGACCTAGATATGTAGGGGAGCAAATACTCTATGCCTGTTCTTTCTTCTTTCCTTTTTCCTTTTCTAGCTAAGACAGATCAGAAACTACTCAGTAGTACTGCTAAATACAAAATACATAAAGTTTAGCATAGTAATGACATTTTCCTTCTCCCATGTTCTCTACATGACTATCTCTCTGTAACTCTAAGCATTTCTTCAGAGGTAAAAATAATTTTTATAAATGTCAAAGATTATTATATTTTTTGTCCAGTTGGTAGTTCTGGTTTTGATGGATTTCTGTTAAAACACGGATTGTATTTTCACTTAGTCCTCTCTTAATTTAATTTACTGCCAGAGGAGGGTAATAGTGCTTTATTTAACCTGAAGGAACTACACAATTTATTGCCTTAAACAAGCAAACTGAAATGAAATAAAATATATGGTTTTGCTTCTCTTCCCTCCAAATAATTTGAATGACACAGAATATCTTCTTCACAGTGATGCCTCTCAACTGCACAGATTTTCCTCTAATTCAGAAAAGACACCATTGCACTTTCACATGCTGAAGGAAAACTTTAGATGTCTAAGAACATTTGTGCATCAAGATATCCTTTGTATTGTTGATTTTTTATTAGCTCTATGTACATTGCTCAGTGAGATAAAATAGCAATGAGAAATCACTGCACTTAAAGGCAAAAAATCTGAAGCCAAGTACAGACTATCACTGTGACTCTGTTTTCTGATAAGGGGTAGAAAGGAGAATTCTGGGAAAAACAAACCTTTTAGCCTCAATAAGGACACGGAACAGATCCTCTTGGAAGTTGTGCCAAGGCACATAGATTACAGGGAGGTGATTAGAGACAGCCAACATGGCTTCACAAAGGGCACATCATGCTTCACTAATGTAATGATATTTACTGATGATGGGCTGACTCTGCATTGGTGGCTAAGAGAAGAACAGCTGATGTCACCTATTGACTTCTGTAAGGCCTTTGACATGGGCTCCAACAACAGCCTTGTGAGTAAGTTGGCAAGATATAGGTTTGATAGATGGACTGTAAGATACATAAGGATTTGGCCAGATGGCCCTATCCAAAGGGTTGCAGTCAATGGCTCAGTGGAGCTCATTGACAAGTGGTGCTCCTCAGAGGTACCATTTTAAGTACAACACTATCCAATACCTTTATTAATGTCACAGATAGTGAGATGGAGTGCAACCTCAGCAAGTGTGCAGGTGACACCAAGCTCAGTGTGGGATCTTTATAGATTTGAGGAGTGAACTTACATGAACCTCATAAAATTTGACAAGGTCTAGAGCAAAGTCCAGCAGCCATGACAGGAAAATTCCTGCTATCAATTGTGGCTGAGGGATGAAGGGATTGAGAGCAGGCCTGTAGAGAAGGTCTTCAGGCAGTTGGTGGATGAAAAATTGGACATGGACTGCCACTGAGTATTTACAACCTAGAACGCCAAGTGTATCCTGGTCTGCATCAAAAGCAGTGCAGCAGCAGGGTGAGGAAGGGGATTCTGCCCCTCTTCTCCATTCTGGTGAGACCTGACCTGGAGTGTTGCATCCTGCTCCGGGGGCCTCGAGATAAGAAAGATGTGGTCCTATTGGAGCAAGTCCAGAGGAGGGCCACAGCAATGATAAGAGGGATAGAACCCTCTCCTATGAAGACTGGTTCAGTTTGGAGAAGAGAAGGCTCAGGAAAGACCTTATAGATGCTTTCCAGTACTTAAGGGGAGGCTACAAAAAAGATAGAGAGGGTCTTTTTACCAGGACTTGTAGCAATAGGACAAGGAATAATAATAATAATAATAATAATTTTATACTGAAAGGATATATATAATAATTTTATACTGAAAAAGGATAGATTCAGATTAGATAACAGAAAGAAATTTTTACAATGAGAGCGGTGACACAATGGAAGAGGATGCTCTGAGAAGTTATGAATGCCCACTCCTTGGCAGTGTAAGGACAATTTGGATAGGGCTTTGAGCAGCCTGNGACTGCCACTGAGTATTTACAACCTAGAACGCCAAGTGTATCCTGGTCTGCATCAAAAGCAGTGCAGCAGCAGGGTGAGGAAGGGGATTCTGCCCCTCTTCTCCATTCTGGTGAGACCTGACCTGGAGTGTTGCATCCTGCTCCGGGGGCCTCGAGATAAGAAAGATGTGGTCCTATTGGAGCAAGTCCAGAGGAGGGCCACAGCAATGATAAGAGGGATAGAACCCTCTCCTATGAAGACTGGTTCAGTTTGGAGAAGAGAAGGCTCAGGAAAGACCTTATAGATGCTTTCCAGTACTTAAGGGGAGGCTACAAAAAAGATAGAGAGGGTCTTTTTACCAGGACTTGTAGCAATAGGACAAGGAATAATAATAATAATAATAATAATTTTATACTGAAAGGATATATATAATAATTTTATACTGAAAAAGGATAGATTCAGATGAGATAACAGAAAGAAATTTTTACAATGAGAGCGGTGACACAATGGAAGAGGATGCTCTGAGAAGTTATGAATGCCCACTCCTTGGCAGTGTAAGGACAATTTGGATAGGGCTTTGAGCAGCCTGGTCTAGTGGCAGGGGTGCCTGCCAACGGGAGCAGGTTTGGAACTAGATGAGCTTTGAAGGCTCTTTCCAAGCCAAACCACCTTGTGATTCTATGATTTTAGATCACTTAAGTGTGTAGAGGCTATGGGTAGTGAGCAATTGAAAGGACAGTTTCAATTGGAACAGGACAAAGAGAGCCTGACCCAATTTAAAGAGGCACTCAAGCCCAAGATATGGCAGCAGTGCAATATCACTTGGTGTACGTTAAGGCTTCCTTCAGCTATGGTATTATAAAAAGTTTTTCTTAGGGTCTCCACTCAGTGGAGACACTGGAGTCTCTATTAGATCGGGTGAAGGATATGCTTTATCAATATGCTCTATGTAAAAGTGATCATGTGTATGAATTGCATGTACTGCAAAAACAATCAAAACAATGAACTTGCTGCTGAGTCAATAATGTCAGAGCAAACAGTAGTTATTGACTCAACAGGGTTATTACACTGCCAAAAATTGATAGCTTAACTACAGTGCAAAAATATCAAGCAGATGCTACTGAATAAAAAGCTGTAAAATTTAATTACTCAAATGCAGACATGGAAGAAAAGTGTAGTCTCTTATGAGATGCAGATTAGTTTTAAATATTTTGACATTTAGAACTAGGTTTTAGTAGAAACCTAATACTTAGATACATTCTATCATACTTTTTATCATGCCATGGAGCAATCAGTAGGTTGTTAGATAATAATAGGGCTGTGTTCTTTTTTTATACTTTTCATTGTATTCTGCTTTCATAATGGCTATTTAATGTTTTTCAGGAAATTAGAAAAAAAATTGATCTCCAAATCATTATCCTGGATCAGTTAACTCAGTGTGAAAGTAAATCATGCCTGTAGAACTGTCTTCATTAACTGTCACAGGAAAGAGCATAATTTAAAAAATGTAACATAAATGCACATTTCCTGTAAATGACTGCACAGGGAATTAAATACCTGTGAGATCCATTGTGGTTAGACACTATTCCATATTTTAAATACCTAATTTCCAAGGACCACATTTTTTTTCTTTTTCTTTTTTTTAATGGATAAAGAGGTTAGTACTCACTAAACAGTGAGTAAAATTATGTATCAGATTTTTAGAGACATAAAGCAGTTAAGTTTAAATAAGTTTGCCTCAATTTGATACATGTAAAATGTTGATATTATTTTCAATTTTTTATTTCAAGAAACAGAAAATTATTTAAATCAAATTTATATCTGTGAACAACACAAACAGGTATTTTGTTCAGATTTCCAACTACTACAACATACTGTGACCTGATTAAGACTGGGATATTTTAAAAATAATATTTTCCAAACATAGAGAAGTGGTTTTAAATTTAAATCTGGAGTTTTTTTCCTATAGAAAATACAGAATAGTGAGGTTGCTTAGACAAAGGCATAAGATAATTTCTTTTCTCTTCTGAAGGAGCTTTGGTGATGCCCATTTCATTACAAAATACACTGAATTTACAGTACAGTAGAAAGTACATACACACAGACACAAACACAGGAGGGCTAATTTAAAACTTTCTTATAACAACTGCCATGGTTTTCCTTCCTTTATTTAAAAGCAAACTGTAGCAGTTTCCAGTATTATGGTGTAGTATATGATGCCTGATTTCCTAGACACTATCACAGAAGTGACCTTCTTTAGGGAGTCTTTATCTACATGATTAGAAATCAAAATGATGACTGCTTGGATACTATATCATGTTCAACATTACTTTCTCTGGTATAGGAACAGCTGCAATGAAATTAATGAACTCAGAGTGATAAGGCAAGAGGCACATAACATAATAACAAAATTTATATAGCGTCTCACAATAAAAACACATTATGTAAACCCAGGATATCAGATGAAACTTAATACCTCAAAGTTTAGTTTTGAATGATCTTATATACAGTTTAGGATAGGAACGAAATAAATATAAAACATAATTTGTGAGATAAGGGTTTTAGCACGTACAGTGAGGAAAACTTTAACTCCTTCAGAACATGTTTTACATCATAAATAAAAGTCATACAAGAACACACTGAGCTGCCAAATGATTTGGTAAAAAATCCTATATAGAAAAATCTATTCTTCAGGTAGCAGAAGGACTGGCTCTTTATAACAGCTGCTTAAGGGATGAATATTTGTTGTTTTCAAAACAAGTAGTCTTTTAATATTTTATTTTGACGTCGATATTACAGGGAAACTAACGATATTTTTTTCTTTTCTGATACACATAGATAACTGTTTCCTACTTACACGGTCAGAAAATTAAGGAAAATTCTCTCTTTGCTGCAGCATTGTGAAAAAATCACAGAGCTGAATTGGAATTAAAGAATAATAACACAGTTGAGGCAGCACTGTAGACTGTGGCCTTGCTGTAATAGAGATTGGAAGGTTGAAGAAAATTTCTTCAGAACAATCTGTCATCCAGTGCAATGTTGCTTAAAATTACACCAAAGGAGAGAAGAAATAAGGAAGATGTCCTGTTTTTTCTAAAAGTTTATTCCCAGAAAAGGATTGTGAATGAGCAATAAACAATTTTAATGAGAGAAAATTTGATTGGCATTGATGTTGCCCATGCTGTTAAAAGCAATCTTTACAGATATCTACAGCATTTAGAGGCCTGTTCACCAGTGTGGTTGGGTGTCACTTTGTCCTGATTATGTACTCTTCTGGAAACATGGAGGGGATCAAATCACAGAATGCTTTGCCTGACTTGAAAGTGCAACAAATTATATAAATATTTAGTGTTATAAACATACAAAACACAAAGCTAAGGATCGTGTCAGTGTTTATGCAGATTCTATGGTGGAACTCACATGGTAGGTTAGAACAGGCAAATCTCAACATGCGATTGAAATACAGATGATAATAAACTATTGATGTTTTACTGACTCTAGGTACATTACAGTGTTTTTAAGTTAAATTTAGAAAAGAAAATAATTCTTATCAGGCATTAAAAGCCTGGATATCAGGTACCTAGGGGGATGAAAAACCCTGCATTGTACTCTGTATTTCACTTCACAGGGAAGAGTGACCTACGTCCTTGAAGTTATCCTCTAGAAAAGATCTAATCATCTCAGCTATAATTCATGGAGGAGAAAGATTGCACACAGTTACTGGGCTAGACAGCCACCTACAAGTTTTCATAATGGTCCCTTCTTTTCTCAAATTGCTTAGTAGGGCAAATGCATCTCTTCGTTTCTACCTGTTTTGCTTTTATCATCTCTTCATGGATGTGATTTTAGCATCTGGTCATTCTCCAAAGTTATAAAAATAAATCTTAAATAATATATAAATAAATCTTAGAATATTTAGATGTGGAGCATAACAGTGTATCCAACATACTCCACCATTTTCCTACTGTGCCTGAAGGAAAGGACATGATTTTCACACTAAATGTGAAGGGACAGCAAGTTTCACTTTCAGCAAAGATGAGCATGGTGGATATTTCTGGACCTAGTAAAAAGAAAAGACTCTTAACCTCCTGACAACTGGCTTAAGAATTGACCTATCCCTGGTAATTCAATGTGTCATTTTACATGTATGGGGAAAGGATACCATCGGAGCAGTAACACTTCATACTCATTCTGCATAGATGCAGATGATAAAAGTAGTTGAGAGCAGGAGGAAAAAGCAGTAGTTTAACCTGCAGCTCCTGAACTTTTGTCTGAATCCAAATTCCACTTGCCATTTCCAAGTGCAAAAGACAAAGTTTTGGAATAACAGCTTTAATCATTAAAAAGGAACAGTGCCTGAAGAATTCATGCTGTTATTGGATCTCTCATAGCAAAGGTAGTAAAAGAAAGATTCATCTCAAGATAGAAAAGGTTAGACAGGCATCTTTTTATTGCTTTTCTTGGTAGAGGACAGAATGGACACATATTGCAAGGTTTAGTAATATCCAGTCTCTTCCTGACTGCAGGGGGAAAAAAGCACCAGAGAAGCCAAGAAAAACTAGAAGCGACCTGTACTGTTCATTTAGCAGAACTCACATACATTATTTTCCTTCACATGTCCATGCCAGATAATTGTTGCCAGTTGAAGAACAAGACTACCCCTTCCTGACTGGTACTGCTATGAATGGAAATTCTGGAAGCTAAACTGTGACCTCTTCTCACAGTCAAGCTCATGCATGGGCAGCCTCAGACATGCCAAGGTTTATATTCTATGACTTAGTGTCCTAGGTCACTGTAGGGGGTACCTTCCATTAGGTAATATCATAGTATCTTTGTAGGCATCTCTGAGCAATGTGTGTTGATAGAGCATGATTTCTACTCTACAAGTTCTGCATTTGAAAATCAGTGGCCAAATGTTTTCAGTTCTGCTTCACACTCAGAATCCTCAACATGACAAATGTAGAAAAGAAGCAAAATTTTTTTCCCAAACAAACTACTTCTTCATCATAAAAAAAGAAGTGGAAGAAAGATTGCAAAGTAGGACTAAAGTAGTAGTAGTAGTGACAATAGTTGATTTGCATGAATCAATTATTCAGTTTATGAAAATACTCCGCACAGTCTTTTATACACACAATGTTAAGTGACATACAATCGGTGAACCTCAATGACATTAAAAGTAAAATTAAGCTTATGTACTTGACATTCTTCTCAGATTTCAATATATTTGAAACATTATCTATTCCTTATCCTTAGGTTAAACAACATTGACTTGTGATAATTTGGATAAGACCACAGTCTTGCAGTAAGCACATCATACATGGATGAAAATACAAATTGTATTGGTATGTATATTCTACTATTTTGTATATCTGCTAAATTTCATAAATCTGTGCCATCTAAGCCATGCAGTTCTACTCACACATTACTGCATCTTTTCTCATATGAGCAAGATACACTTTTTAGCTAGAAATGAGTGGATACCAGTTACTATCCTCAGCATAGGAAACACTGATGACAATGCAACTGAGTTAAAATAAGTTTAATTTTTTTGATTTCTCAGGTTCTTTTAAGCGTTTCTATGGTTTTGTTTTTCTGGAGGGGGTTTGGTGGAAGATATGCAAAAAGAGAAAGTTGACTGCTCTTTCTGAATAATTACACTATGTATGTTCACAGTAAAAAATAAATTATCAGACAGATTGCTTTCTCATTGTTCTAATAATGTTTTGCCACATGAAACAGTAAATCATGTTTGGGTGTTTAATTTTTTATTTGGATTTGTTTTCACAGTTGGCAGCTTTTCTTAACATTTTTATTTAATTTTAGTGACATAGAAAATAATGCAACTGCTTAGAGCCAGACTATGTGATAAAGCTTACTATGTGGGAAACTGATTTTGCACAGTACATGTCTCATCTTGTCAAGCCAAATAGGCAGTTTCCTTATTAATGGGATTCATTTGTACATGAAAGTTTTACCACAGGCTTTTTGTTATCAAGAATTGCCACTTAAAAGAAGCATGGCTGAAATAATGGAATATACAAGTAAGAATTTTTGCAAATGTGAAAGACATACTGCTACTCCGTGAAGACATTTGACACTTGGATCTTGGTTGTATTCTAAGCAGCTGAAGGCAGGATTAGCCTTTGATTCCTTATGAATGTGACAACCTGGAATGCAATCATTTTTAAATCTTGTTTTCATGTATCCTTCAAATGATCTGTGGGTTATCTGGGTCAGAACCAATATAATACCAAGCACAAGTCAAGTTGCATCATTCCACGATCATTCTGTGCTATTACTAGCAAGGTGGAACTTGTCATTTGATGATATAAAGACTTGCTGTGCACAGCTGGGATTCAGATGTTAAATACAAGAATCAGTTACATACATCCAGTCTGAAAATAGCAAACAGCATTATGATATATTGTTTCTCCTGCATCTCCAGTTATGAAGCTTTGCCAGTGCTTAGTGCTCGTGACTTGATTTCATACTACTGTAATAGCAGCTGATTATCTTCCCTATAGTTGTATGTCCTGAACTACAGTTTGCTTAAACACATGGTCCTACCACTCCTCTTTATGGTAAACATGCCCTGAGCAGGTAGGATTTTCTCCCACAAATGGTGCATTTTTTTCCCAAGTGACAATGTGGCCTGAACTATTTTGATAATAATGGTCATTGTTCAAGAAAAAACAAGTTATTTTCTTATGTTTATTTCTCCACCAACGTTCTGTGCAATAGTGATTTATTCAGATGTCTTTAGAATATCCTGTACAGTCTATTTCTGTGTTTCTATGTAAGACAAAATTCCCATCTTTCATGACGTGTTTATTCCATGTATATACATCTATAAATTGAATCCTAGATAAATTTAGACAATGCAAAAAGGGAATATGTTTAAAAGACACGATTTGCTTCTATTTACACAGATGATTACTCATGATTGACATTACTAACTCTATTCTCCTAGGAAAAGAAAACCAACCAAACAATTTAGAAAATAGTGGGCTCACAATTCTGTAATTTATTAACTGAAATTAAATGGAAAACATCATAGACCTCAGATATAAAGTGGGTGAAGTTCTAGCAAGAATAATCTAGAACTTCTAAACCTCCCATATCCTTATCTTCCTGGTGGATACCTGTCCTGGGTTGACCATATGATCCTTGTATCCCCAGTTGTCTGTCCTGCTTTTGCCGAATATTAAGTTCTATAGCTTTAAAGTTAGGCCCAGAGAGACAGAGAGAGTGAAGTGGGGGGAGAGAAAACGCCACCGTTTGTCTGCAAGAGCTGCACCTCACTCCCCCAGAAAGTCCTTGGGAGACTGCGCTCCAGGCTCGGACAGCGAGAGAGAGATAAGCTCTCTGTGTGTTCTTGGAGCAGGCAGCGGAGTGCCTTTTGGAGATCTCTCGGCTTTTGCAGGGAGAGAGAGACTTTGTTTCTTTTGCTGTTTCCTTCCTTCTGGGACTCTTCAGCATCTCGGTGGTCCAAGACATCAGGACAACCCCCCGGGGGCCCCCCGACTCTTCAGCTGGGCCTGGGCATTGGCCCCAGCCTCTGGAGGGACTGAGGCTGACACAGCCACACCTACAGAAGGACTCTCTGGATTCTACCATCTCTGCAGATAGAAAGAGATTTCATTGTTTTATATAATTCAATTTTTTTCATGCTTGTGAATATTCTGCTTGTTAAATAAATATTTTTTTCCACTTTTCTCTAAGGAAGTCTTTTCCCAAACCGGTGTGGGAGAGGGGTGGCTGGAATTAGCTTTCCTAGAGGAGACCCCCCATCAGAGGTTTCCTCCTAAAATTTGCCCTAAACTAGGACAATACCTGACAAACATTGCCTTTTAAATGAGGATTATAAAAACATCTCAGCAACCTTATAGTTAAAGAATTGAAATCTGTAATAAAAGCCAGATACAAATTCTACTGTTTTCTGTTCTTTTGTGGTTGCATTTACCTCTCAAACAAAAACATGAAATAACTTCCAGGTGTGTCCTATATTTACCTTCATTATTTTTAAGTCAAGTCACTGTGTCCCTCAAGTACTCTAACCTATACATATACACGAGCATACTCTTCTAAGTTAAGGAAGCATTAGTGGTTTTGTCTATAACTGGATTTTTTTTCCATATTTTTTTCTATTTCTCTGTCTGTTGTGTCTTTACCAATAGAACTCCTGGTCAGCAGGAAGCAGAATCTTCACTTGTGACTAAAACATAGCCTCTGATATTTGTCCATGGGTTTATTTCCTTCCTGGTTTATCACAGGAGTCTGCCATCTACAGTCAAACTCTCCTGCATTCCTGAAATTTAGATGCGAAAAGGATTTCCACTGCGTAGCCTGAGTGGCTCTATGACAATGCTTAGCAAAATTGTATTTATCCTTTATTGCAGCTCCACCATTTAGTTCCATGCTAGTGCTGCTGCTTCCCACTTTATAGATATAATCTTGTTCTTACAATGCAGTACAATTTCCTCGCCTTAGTGCAAACCTTTAAAGGCTCAGAACTTAATTTATGTTAGGGGATCTGCTGAGGCTAAGCACAAAGTCTCCACCAAAAAACTCTTACATAAGCTTAAGGGAACTGAACTAGATCTTTATACAGAGGTGTATTTTTAAAAGGAAATGAATCTATATACAGTGACAGTCAGCTAGAGATGTTCTGCTCTGCACAGCCATTGCTTCCATTTTTAGAGAAAGACTCCCACTTTTAAG
The DNA here is from genome assembly GCA_013400955.1 of Drymodes brunneopygia. Taxonomy (NCBI): domain Eukaryota; kingdom Metazoa; phylum Chordata; class Aves; order Passeriformes; family Petroicidae; genus Drymodes; species Drymodes brunneopygia. The sequence goes on from VZTZ01014047.1 coordinate 173,680, forward strand.
GGAGTAACATAATTACCTTCTGCTAGCTTATAGCTGTCCCCTATTGAATATGACACTGTGGGAGGCTGAATATGATCTGCCTCCCTCAGAAGGAATTAATTTTTGCTTAGCAAAAAAGACCTTTGAGCTATTAATCAGCACAAATGGGTTGAAGTTAGGAAGAAGAAATGGCCTCGTGGGCAGGGAAATGTCTGTACAAAAATTGCTTTTCATTTGTTCGCTTATAGAGTTGCTGGAAATTTTCTGAAACTGTGACAAAGCAACCTTGAAGAAACTGAACTAGGAGGCTCCAAGGACATAAGTCACTGGTGCTCAGAAGTGAGACTGCAGTTTCTTGTGAGGTGGAATTGTATAGTACATTATATTGTGTCATTAACTCGGGAAGTAGCTTTTGATCCACGCAAACCTGACTCAGTCCTGCATGGACTGCTTATCTCAGACAGTTCCATCTGTGACCACCTGTACAAAAAAAAAATATGGAAAAGAGCAAAGAATTCTTGGAGGAAATAGTTTCATAACTTATTTATTACCCTCTAATCTCAAAGCATATTGACTTAACATCTCAAAACCTATTGACTTAACAGGGGCATTAACACATCCGTGGAGTTCATCTTTTTGAGCTATTTTTAGACTATATGGCATTTCCTAACTACATTTTAAAATAAAAACAATCCCTCCTCCTGCCTTTACACGTCTGCCACCTCCAGAAGTGAAAAGGAAGTAAAATTTAAATCTTGAGCAATGATCAAGTTAGTCTGCATCTTTTATGCAAGAATCTAACTTCTAGTGTTAGTGTTCTGAGCATGAAGAAATTGCATGAAAATCAGTATATCTGACTTGGATTGGTGCTACAATGAAAGAAATCAGCAACTGACTTTCATATCTGCAAGGGCTTGACACTTATCTGTGTAAAACACAGCATGAGAGTCATAGACATCTGAGCATTTGTGAATCTACTGCAGGCACTATGTGCATTGGAGAATGTCTGTGCTATAGCTCATGTCTCCACACTGTTCTTCCCCTTGTTTTCTATTAAACTGGTGTGCCTTGTTCTTTCTACCTACTGCCCCTGAATCTCTAGTACAACTGAAACAACTCATAAATAGAAAAAGCATTTCAAATTTCTGTAAGAAGTGAAGTTCATTATCCCGACACCCAATCTCTAAAAATCACTTAATTTTAAGGATATTTTTTCCAGACCTACAAACACAGCAATGATCCTCCAACACAAGTTCTCAGTTTGCCATGAAGAAGTGAATAGTTTCATAGAGAAAAACAACAAAGACTCTATGACTACAAATCATCATCAAATTTTTGTGGAAAGATAAACTTCTTAGAGAAGGAAATCATGCTTTTTTAGGTTACAGATTTTAAAGGATGCAGTTTTGATTGAAGTACAATCAATACGAAGAGGTTGTTTTCAGGATCACAACATTTCTAAGAATTTTACAAGCATGATGATAAAGCATCAATTTACACTGAAAGGCTTGATGTTCCAATTAATCCACGCCATTTTGTATCACATTAAGCTTTCAAGTGCAGCAAGCTTTAGTGGCAGGGATAAAACTTACCAGTGAATCAAGTGCCCTTTAGAGTTCATGACGCTTCCACTTCCTCCAGCAGCAGTGCTGAATTATGCTGCCTTAAAGCATTCATAGGACCTTATGGATGTACAGATTGGGGGAAAAAAACCCATCAGCTTTTCCACAATATTATGCACCATCCTTTTTGACAGATGAGACTACAGATACTTTTTAAAGCCTTTTTAGATTTTAATAGATTCACCGTTTCTTTTAAATGGAACTTGGATGCCTTCTTTTGCATTTTATTAACTTGTTGTGAAGAAACGATTTGCTGCTAAGAGATGATATAATCTGTAGGAAATAATAATCATTTAACAACTGTTCCTTGAACAAAACTAACAGCATGTTTTCTCTTAAGAAAAATAACCATGCAGGAGCTTGAGAATAATGTGTGATTTGTGATACAAGGCAGATAGTGCTTTTGCATCAAACTAAGCAGGATACCTGTAAAAAAGCATAAAAGCAGGGAAATCTCAAGGAAGAAAAGTATAAGATTTCTGTAACACATAATATTGTGAAGTTTTTTATTGAGATCATAGATTTAAGGAGCAAATGGACTAGTTTTAACTCCCCGCCATACAAGGAATAGAATTCTAAACCCCAAATCCAAAGGTCTCTTGAGAGCAATCTATACAGTCTGGTAAAACTACAAAGATCTCCATTGGGAGCCCCATGCTCCCTTACCAGCATGAAGGCCATCCACTCCTCATTTCTCAGCTAACAAACAGTATCTCTATGTGATGTAACCAGCCTTGAAGAAACCCATCTCCAACTTAATGTCAACTGGAGTTCCTTTCCTTAGGCCATTTCACTTTGCAAAGTAGTCACCCCCAATACTAGCAGTGCTCACAGGTATATTAATACTTTCTGGCTTATCTTTTTTATTATTGAAGGGAATGTCTGTCAGCCCAGCACACATCATTTGCTAAATATCTTGGAGTCCATGTATTTTCCTCTGTGTATTTCCACAAGAAAGTTTATACTGAGAGAAGGTCTGACCAGCTTCTCTTCCCTTCTTTGCTGTTTAAGACTCCACAGTAAGATCCTTCACCATCTAAACAATAAAGCTGCATTTTGTGGTGCTCTATGACAGCCAGTATACTGTACATTCTTGCAAAATTACAGAAAATGTTTGGAAAATCAAAAGAGGTAAGAAAGAATTTTCCAGGTAAGAGAGAATGGGAATTTAAATCTAGGGCACCAAAGTCACAGGAGCAAATGGAAAAGGAATGGAAGAAGCCTGTGACCTTGTAACATGGAGCTTACATGCTGTGGATTCAGAAGTTAGTATTGACAGGGAGCTGCTCCAAGGAAGCCTGAAGCAGCTGTTGCTTTGAACACCAGTTTCACAGGTCATGGGCTGCAGAGTAAAGGGGAGGCAGGGTGACACATTAGCCATGAAGAATATTGGTGAAATTCAGAGAAGACTAAAAATTAAGGACCATGATGTGCATTTTCCAGACTATTAAATGTGGTTCTGAGGAACAACTACAGGTGCTTGAAGTTTCCATGACTACAGTGTTAATTAAACACATGGTAAAAAGAAAGCTTCTGAGGATCGAGACTGGAGCGCTGAAAAATTCAGATCATCTTTTCAAAGACCAGCTGTGCTTTTCTGTTTAAGGTACTTATTTACTTTATTATGGTGGTTGCTGTTATCTTTTTTTTTTAGGCAGCTGGATCAGTACATTAAAATATGGAATATCTTGCAGTAACAGTCTAATTTGTGGAGTCTCCCAAAAACAGAGTTTTCTTAATTTTATAGAGAAGAGATTGTAATACCCCCCACTCTCTAAATTTCTATCAGGTGCACCTTAATATGTTGCATTTTGATATTTCTTTTCTTTACCTCTTGTCCTGGATTGTCCTCTGCTCTTTTGAATATGCAGCCAGAGAGTAATAGAACACAGCCACTTTAAATAGTAGAAAAACTGAATTTCAGATTGATCTAATTTGTGATTAAGGTATCAAGCATGAGTGTATCTATTTTTCACAATAAAGTGACAAAACAATTAATTTTCCTCTCATTCCTATTGCATAAAAAATGAGAAGAAAACTCTTGATACAAGTCAAATTAGATTTTCACAATTGTTACAAGTTTTCCTCTTAATACCCTTTCCTTCCAACACAGTTTAAGTTTAAAGTGTCATGAAAACCTTTAATTGAAAATTACAGTGACAGTTTTGTTAAAATATTAATTAAAAATCAAGCAATTCTAAAAATATATTTTAAAAATATATTTAAAGACTTGCTCTAAAGGTGCATATAATTACAAATATAATTTCACATACTACAACTACTCCCTAGTACCATTTACTGTGTTACTAGGTGTGGGGTTTAAAAGCAATTATCTTAGCAGTTACCTTTGTATACAATGTTTAAACCAAACCAAACCAAACCAAACCAAACAACATCGGTGTTTTCAGAAACACATTCCATTGGAGAGCATAAGAAATAGGAAATATGCAATGCTATGTTACTAACAGGAGTTCCTACAATTTAATTTTTTCATGTCTGTAAAATATAATAATCTAGTTGAATATATATGTTTTCTTCTCATCATGCTTTCAGTGGTCTCTGCACCCTCAGTGGTATCTCCTACCTCAGGCTTTTAATTCTTTACAACTTCTGGTGAAAGACTGAAGTTCTGATGCTCAGAACTCAAGAAGCTATCACTTTCTTTCTTCTAGTTTCGTCTTCTGGTAAATGAAAATATATATATTTAGTTGTGCTATTTTTCCCCCAATAATTTACCTTCCCAGATTGTCTTGGTGTGCTTCTCATGAGTATTTTTTCAAAGTTACGTTTCAGAACTAACCAAATAGGTCCTTACACGACAAACCTAATCATGGTTTAGCTCTTGGTATTGCTCCCTATAGATAACATGAATATAGCCACACCACGTTTAGCTCTGTGCTGTTACACTTCTCCAATACTCTCAGCAGGCTTTACAGCCCCTCAAAACCTTCTCACACAAAGTTCCAAGGGACAGAATACATATCACACAACGCCTAAATGCTATTTAGCATAATGATGCCAGGATAATACTCTAGAAGAATTTCAAACCCTCACAATAGAAATAGAAGAAATGAATAATTTTTCTAAGGCCATAGGTCTACCCCATGAGATGCAGAGGACATGTGGAATATGCAGAGTGGTGATGGCCCCTACAAAACCAGGAGGCAATGAGAAGCAGGGTTGCAATTTTATCTAGACTCCAAGGATTTCTTCTTGGACTTCATACTGTACAGACACAACCTGAGAAAATGATTTACAATAATTATGAAGTAAAAAATTCTTTTGATAATCAGATACATTTTTAAGATGTTTAGAAGGGCTGTATTTCTAACAGTGTGGAGTTGTATTTCTCCCAGAGACAATATCTATTCCATTAGATACATTCAGTTTTTATGTGTTTAGCTGACCTGAGACGACACACTCCAGCACAATGCAGAATTTTAATTTCCAAATCATCCAGATGCTGGGAGTGTGCTGTGTCTCTCTTGTGGCAAAGGTAACAAGATTTTCTTCCTATGGAATTGAACACGTGGTGAGCAAGAAAGGACTAATACACATAAAGCATCTGTTCCTATGAAGGGATAGGATGCAGGTACTGTATGCATATCTATAGATGATTTTTATTATTTCTTGCTGTACTGTTAAGACTGCATTTACAAAGGTGTATTCTTCACTGTGACTAAATTAATTAAAAACAAAAGTGGACTGTGGTTATTGGGAGCTCTAATTTTTTTCTCTCGTGTATCTCAAGCCCTAGAAGGACATCAGGAGTGATGACTTCATGGGATTTCTGTGTGTAAAATGACAATCTGGCTTGAGTCAGAAGTTCTGGTGAATGAAAGAATCTTAAAATGGGATAAAGGGAAGAAATCACGTATTTATCATTAATACATGCCTTTCTGTACATAAAGTACACCCACATATATATACTCATTTGAGTACATATATCTAGAGAGAGTGCTAAAAATTTTGTCAGTCCAATGAATCCTTTAGCAACCTAAACGTCCAACCCAATGAATGAGAAAAGCCTCATGAAATACAGCGTATAGATTGTATTTGTCCACCCTTCATTCACTTCCCCTCTCCCCTGCAGGATGCTCACCGTCATAGGGATCCATCCCCTGGTCCCCACCAGAGACAGGTGGGTGTAGCTGCCCCAAGGCACCAGCACACCAAAGTCTTCTGGTGTCAGGAGGTTCTTCCTCCTCAGCCCTGGGGTGGCTCATGTTTACTTCTGCACATCCCCCCCACATGGCAGGTGCCACTGAGGTCACCACACAGCCCTGGCTCACCCCAGTTAGGCACTGCCAGTGCTGTCAGGCCCTGGTCCTTCAGACCCTGACCCCATGAGCGTGGAAGCTGCATGGTTGGGCTGTGGGCTGGTGGTCTGATAGCCCAGGCATGGCTCAGGGGTGCTGAGAACAGCCATATTTATTCACCAGACTTGAGGATGAGGAGTGTACAGTTTGAGGAAGAACTGATATGTGACTACAGGTTTAAGCCTGGTTATGTCTACAACCAAGTACATTATGCACAAGTACAAAAGAAATGCTGTGACTCCTCCAGTAGAAGTAAAAATTTAAATAGCCTATTAGTCACAAAACACTAATGTATTCTTCAGAGAAATAATTTACAGTCTGTCTCTGAGTGGGAACTCTGTGCAAACAGCCATGTTCAGAATTGATTCACTGTTACATTCAGTAAATCTATTTTTAATGGTGCTTGCTTTTCTCCACAAAGATGAGGAAAGAGATATTGATGGAGATACAAATGCATAACTCCAAGTGATAAAACTTCAGGAAAGTAACACTTTTTTGGTTTCCATGGAAACTACTCTCAAAAATGCCACCTGACTTGCATTTACACAGCACTCTGCCAAAAGCCACAGTTCCTGGCTGACTCTGTCCCATTACTGCTCCCTGCCCACTTCCTACTTGTTTTAGAAGCCAAGGCAGACTCTTTATTGGCTGTATCAGGCAGCTGAGGCAACAGAGTAACACAGAGAACAGAGCACAGTTGGGTTTTTTCCAGCAGAATCGGCCCCTAACCAGCTTCCCCAGCTCTTGTGAGCAGAAGCAACACAGCAGAGCGAGAGTGCAGTGATCATCCAGGAAAACAGAGGGGCAGGAACAGCTTTGACACAGTCAGGGAGGCTTAAATGCAAGACAGGTGATGGCTAAACCTATTAGCCTTGTGTGCTAATGATGGTGTCCTCTTAGATGCCATACTGGTTCCAGAACAGTGAGAGTCCATCCAGAAGCTTATACTCTGTCAGCAAACTGAGGCAGAATATAGAAAGCATTTGGAGAGTGAGAAAGTGAGAGAGTGGGAGAGAATTGTTAAAAGTAAACATAGAAATACTAGATAAAGACAAATTCCCATCCTATGGGACACACATATGTTTTGGTAGATTTAAAGATGATCCCTCTGAAGTGTTTATAGAACATTTATTACACTAGCTGAACATCAAAGTCCTAATGTTTTAGCTTATATACTATCCCCTGTTATATATTATAATCAAAATAGGGAGTGTAGCAATGAAGAGGTCAGGTGATAAAAGTTCTAAAATACAGCCTTTCTCTGTATTGACAATGAAAAGGAGGAACACTGCAATCATATTAACTTGGTGAACAAAATATTTCTTTTTTTAGAACTAAAGAGATCTCAATTTTGAAGTGATATTATTACAATAGAAGGCATTTGCAGGATCCAAAATTTATCCAGAAGAAGTGGGCATGCTTGAGCACCCACAACTAGCCTGCAATAGAGATGCTAAAGCTAAACAGGGATAGCACTCGTAAATCTATTTCAATGCAATGGACTAGAAATATCTAGGGACAAGGGACAATAAACATGCCAAAAACCAAATCCTTCCTAAAGTGCTCTGACAGGCTAGTAAGACTTAGCCCATAATAGTTTTAATAAAGGTCAAATAGATAAGATGAAAATGCTCTGAGCAAAATATATGCAAATCAATGAGACTTAGATAAGAAAACTACCATTAGCTTATGCATGATGTGAAGGAAGAACAAATTGTCCCATCAAAATAAATACCAGAATTTCACAGGGCTTAGTTTCATTAAAGTACAAACAGGAAGAAGAAAAATTGCTTTGGAACTGCCTGGAAACAAAAGAGAAATACAATGCCCTCTTGTTTTCTTTTGAGTTTTTTAATATCTTGATAAAATTAAAATTTATAATATTCTGAACATCTGCCCAATTAACTGTGTAGCAATTTACTTTGCCACTTCAATCACATGAAAGATATTTTGTACGCTGAGCTTAGAGAAGTGTAATTATATTTTTCTCTCTGGTTCCCCCCTCTCCTCCTAAATTCAGCCCCTGTGAATTAAATGCAGTCAACTGCTTTCATTTCAAGTAACATTGGATGATCACTGAAATAAAAATTAAAATGTATGTATTTTCTTTTAAAAGCTCTTTCATGAAAATATCCTCTGAAGATGACTGTACCTGTAATTTTTAAAGGAATATGTTTAAAAATAAATAATAATAAAACCTTATAACATACATCTTTTTTCTATTAAGGTCATGTAGATTGGTCTTTAAATTCTTGTTTAATTTTTCATGTTATAGAAAAGAGAAACAGAGGATTAACATTTCTTTCAAGCTTGGTGTTTATACAGAATTTTGACTCTATTGTTTTGAATAAGCCATAAATGCTTTCATGTGTACTGTTTTCCTGTTGTTTTGCATTGTGCCCTTTATTATTTGCTTTATTTATATGCACCAGGAATCCTTAGAAGTGTATCACTGCACTTTCAGTTAACTCATGAAATTATTGATAATCATATCTTGATAAACCTATCAAGTCTATCTACCCTTGTTTTTCCTATACCTAGCTTAGATATGTAGTATGTATTGTAGTGAGCAAACACGTGGAAAATCAAGATGTTAATGCATCCTACAGGCAGTATTTTTCTTTCAGAGGTGAAGTCTGAACTACTTTCAGAAAAAAAAGCCAAAACAAAATAATTCTTGAAATTGCAAGTAACAGTCTTGAGTACAGCAGTTTGTTTTGACTGATTATTAGACCTGGATACACAATACAGGATATGAGAGTATGCAATGAGCATTCTTCAATGCAAATAAAAGGAAATTGTTCATTTTTTTCTGGAAGCATTTCTTTGCAGAGTCCAGCTTTTCTTAACAAATCCTCATCAGTAAAAGCACAGCTTCTGTCAAGATTTCAAAGCAGAAGTTTGCATTTGGGATCCCTAGTCTTTGTGTTGTCACAGCCCAATTTTTATAAAGCTATGAGGCAAAATCTGATGACATTTTAATAATAAATACATTTAGTGACCTCTGAAGGAAACACTTTCCTTCTCTCCATCTTTATATTTAAAATCAAATAGAATTAAGTGAAAGGGATTAAACTATGGTTTAAGTAGATTTTTATGCCATATTTATGCACTTCTGTCCTATATAGCTTTCTTTCTTGGGGGGTTGGGTGATAATTTATGTATTTTTGTTTACATTACTGCATGCTTGCATTAGATAAGAAAACTCGTGATGAAGGAAGAAATAAAGTTCATCAAGCCCTTTGGCTTCTGGGGACTCTCTGATCCCTCCCTGAGAAATTACTTTCTGCTTGATTTCGCAGAATAACTGAGGCTGGAAGGAACCTCTGTAGATTATTTAGTCCAATCCTCTGCTGAAAGCAGTCTTCTAGAGGAGGTTGTTCATGATATTGTCTAGTTGGGTTTTGAATATCTTCACAGACAGAGACTCAACATTTTTCAGGGCAACCCACCCCATTGTTTTACCACCTTCACCATAACAAACCAAACCCAAACAAATAAACAAAGAAAACAACAGAAAAAAGGGTTTTTGCTCTTGCAGAAATGCAATTTCCTGGTTTGATTTGTGCCCTTTCCTTTTTTCTATTCAGTGAGTACCTCTGAGAAGAGTCTGATTACATCTTCTTCACTCCCCTCGTAACAGGTACTTAAACACATTGATTAAATCCCTCTGATACTTCACATCTCCAGGTTAACAGTCCTAACTCTCTGTCTACCTTTATATGATGGGTGCTCTTATTCCTTCATCACCCTTATGGACCTGTGCTGGACTTATTCCAGAAAGCCCATGATTATTTTTGCAAAGAAAATCCATGCCTGCCTGGTCTGAAAGCAGAAGAGGACCCTGCACTGATTGTGTGGTCTCAGCCAGAGCTGATGACAGTGGAAGGAGCATCTCTCGCTGGTGATGTTTTCCCTAATGCAGCCCCAAATACTGTAGACTTTCTTTGTTTCAGGGATGCACTGCTGGTTGATGGTCAATTTGTTGCCCAACAGCACCCACCATCAGGTCATTTTTCTTCCAAGCTGCTTTCCAGCTTGTTAACCTCCAGCATGTATTGGTGCATGGTGTTATTCCCCAAGGTACAGGACTTGGCATTTCCCTTTGTTGAACAACATGAGGTGCTGTTGGCCCATTTCTCTGGCTTGCTGGGGTTCACTGAAAGGCAGCATGATCATCTGGTGTTTCAATCAGCCTTCCTTCCAATTTTGTATCATTTGTAGATTTGTATTTTAGATCTTAATATCATGTTCAGCTGAAAGTCTGTGGTTGTAGATGGCTTGGTGAAAAAAATGGGATGAAGCATTTGGTCCAGCTACAAAATGAAATTGTTTTTCATGGGAATGTAACACCAATCTGAAATGAAGTCACATCTGAGTTCTCACAGCATTTTTCCTCCCCAAATGTAGAAGCATGGTGATTACGAAAATAGAAATGCAGCAGAATCATATACTGAAAAAATAAAAGTGATGAGATGATGATTAAGATATTTCTTTTTTTGCTGCTGGTAAATTATACTTGTCTGTCTTAAGTAATGTTTGCATGCAGAAATAATTTCTTAGAAATCCAGAGAATTTAAAGACAAAAGGATGTATGAGTTCATCTTGTATTATTCCATTGTTCAGCCCGAATAACTTAAATCAGCTGTTTCAATAGTAAGGTTATAATTTCTGATATATCTGTAATATATATCATCTATCCAGCCATAGTCTAAAGTTTTCAAGTGATGGAAATATATCCTAACTGTAAGTAAACTTTGGTAAGATTTATTTAGAAATTAGTATGACACAGAACTATATTGGTTATGTTCATGATATCACACTGGTATGAAAGCATAAATGCTTATGAGTGGCTCAGTTCCAGCAGTATAGTGGTACTTTAAAAAACATAGTGTTTGCCCAACAAAATACATGTGGTTTACTTGGGTAAGTGGAGTGTGAGATTTCGAGCTGAGCAGTAGGACTTCCTGGGACAGCACCATTACATAGAAATTACTACAAGCTGAAAAACAGTGCCTGATTTTCCACAGTCACATAACTTAGGACTGTGATAATTTAGAGAAGAAGATCATGGAAATGAAGCATGTATGTAGACAGTGAATATCTGTGTCCCTGTTTTTTGCTGTATCACAGAAATGCAGTTAGGGCTTGTACTGTTTTGTACAGAGAATGTGACTGTGGAGGGAGGATCAGCAGAAGCACAGGGAGACATGGATGGTGTTTATGTGCTAAAGGTGCTGCTAAACTTGGAGGCCTGTAGGAATGGCCAGAAAAACATAAAGAAAATGTGGAAATAAACCAGGGGCTTGAATTTGTGTGAAGCAGTGTCGCTCTGTCGGACATGAGACAAATAGGCAACTCAGGAGGTCAGCCGGACCAAGGTCGGGCAGAGAGCAAAAGAGCCCCAGCCTCTCTTTATTCTTATATTTATACCTTTTTACAGACAGTTATGGATTGGACAAAGAGGTTGCCACCTCTCAAATTCCATAGGTGAGAAACACAGTCCATCACATTCTCCACCCCAGAAAGAAGAATGAAAAACAACATCCAAAGTACAAAACAGTCCTTGGCCAGTTATAGAAACACGGATTGTTTACACAAAATCCATGAGAACCTTTGCTACCAACTATAAACACAGCACTCAAAAAATCAGGGCGACAGAGCAGTTTTCAGAAAGTGACTAAATTCACCATAGATTGCAAATCTGTTTGAGATAAAAGTGCAGTGAGGGGTCAGGATTTTTAGGTTTTGTTTGGCAGAAAGGCATTACTGGGGTAGGAGCAGGATTGCTAAGCATTCAAGTTGATTATGTGAATACCAAAAAAGCTTTCTGTTTGGTAGACTTGGCTGCGTATTTTCACGTAGACTGCCTGAGTTTCAATCCCAGGTCTGATTCCAGTAGTTCTGTGAAGTTTGACAATTAGGTTTTTTTTTTAAAAAAGGGAGAGTTGAGGGTGGGCTGGCTGCAGGATAGAGATTATTTTTATTACAGAATTCTGTACTACAAAGTTCCATTCTAACTTCTTAGTGTAAGATGCGAAATTAGAAAACCATCAAATCCAAAATTACAATATACTGGCTTCAACCCCAATGCACTTTTTAAATTTTTTTTGTACAAAGAAGAGGTTGATGTACATTTCTACCTGCACTTCTTATTAATATATGAAACTTTGTCAGGAGATGGAGCCGGGAATAATAGTCTGCCAAATACAGGTTGCATATAAGAGAGTGACACTTGGCACAGCTGAGGAATTTTCAGCACAACACTTGGCTTTTTCTCTTTCATTATAATGTTGTTAAATGGCTACAGTTTTATAGATCCTACGTGTGTGAACCACTGCCTTAGACTGAGTTGGAGAAGAGGAATTTGTGGCAATGCTTGGAAATTGTATGTATAGTGAGTTTTGAGGGAGGAAATATGATGTCAAGTAGGGAGGCAAGTAGGAGTTCAGGGTATCACTTGGCATGGAGGAGTTCAGTAGAGCTTTTGTTCAAAGATGGGAAGAAGTGATTTTGATGGTAGGAAGGAATCAAGCAAAAGAACACTTCAAGAAACAAAATGGAAAAAACAGTATTCCCATCCCCTGAGTGTTATCTTGTTATTTATAACCTGAGGGTGAGTAAAGGTTAGTGTTTGTGACTTTTAACAGTGGCAATGTAATTCTGACATCACAAAATAAGATTTTAGACTAGGCGTCTGCAAGGTATTTGTCAGCATTTTATAGTGATATAAAATATAGTCTTAGAAAAAATAGAGAGGGATGCATGTTGCAAATGAGAACGTGTGTCTATGCAGTTTCCAAGTGCCCAGTCTATATTTCTGTTTTATAATCTCCCTAGTTTTGTGATCTCTTCCTTTAGGTTTGCAAAAAAAAAGAAGACCCAGCAAGCAGGACTTTGCTATATGCCCTAGTGCAAATGAGTTAAAGAAAGAATTAAATTTCCCTCATTACTTTTCTGTAGCACACAATACAGAATAGAGTTTTGTTGATTTGGCAGAGCCTTTTGATAAGCTCTAATAGCAAAGAATTTTGTACAACACTAAAATGCTGATAACAAGAGACATATGAAGTGATTGACTAATTATTTTCCTTTTCATTTGAATACAACTTAATTTTAGAATTATAAGAGTATTTGTTTTCAGGATGTGTTTCTACCATTTTCTACAAGAACTGCTTTACAAACACATAATAAATTTATGATGCAAAACTTCATTTATTCAATTAATTCTTCAGCAAACAAATAACATCAACCTTTCATTTTATACTATGTTAGTAATATGCAAGTGTTGTCTCTTCTGCTTTCTTAGTGTGTTGATACAACCAATCCAAATGCCTAAACTGTTAGGTAGTGTGGGACAGTGAACATTGTGCTGCCAGTCAGTCTTGATTTATGGGCAACATCATTAAAGTTGCCACAAGCAAGTGAACTCTCAGTGATGCTAAAAGACAGAAAAAGTAGAAGCTTGACCATTTACTTAATATCATGGACACATTTTACAACTGCATGAATAATGAGGGTTTATTTAGTGATAACTGAAACAGTGAAATAAAAAAAAATTCCTTCAACAATTTGAATTTGTTGACTTTTTATCAACTTTCTTGCTTAAGAAAACCCATGCCTATGTCTCACAGCTGGCTACGACAGAAACACGCAGGTTTCAGAGCAGCACTTGAACCATCAGGCAGGACCACCCAAAAGGGGCCCTGCCCTTCTTTATTCTCTCATTTATATATGTTTCTTGAGACAATCATGGATTGGTGAAAGAGGTTAACACCTCTCTAAATTTACAGGATAAAGACATGGTCAATCATCTTTTTCCACTCCAGGGGAAAGGAATGAAAAACAGTCTAAAAGTTCAAAACAATCTTGGTCAGTTAGGAAAACAAGGACTATGTTAATAGAAAATGCCTGGAAACTTCTACTACAAAATTACAAACATGGAACACTGCAAAAAGCAGGGCAACATGCCTATTTTAAGTTAAACATTGTATCACAAATGCAGGTTCTCATACATAAAAAGAAAGTACGTTCTTTTTGCTAGCAACTACTTTTGCATTAATGAAGATTTCTAAACAGGCACTGTAGCTCAAATGTATGCAGACTTGTTCTAAATTCATTCTCCAGACTTGGTACAATGGGATTTCTCACTGCTTGAAAGCTCAGCTCTGCAACAACAACCTTAGAATGACACATTTTTGTGAACATAGTAACTCTTAGTGTTACAGGTACCGATGAAACTTCATTGTGTCTTGCACTGCTTATTGAGACACACTCAAAAGTAGATTAAGTTGTTTTTACCTCTATATATATAATGCAATTTTTCTTCAAGTGCAACATCTATGTATCACCATTGAAAATAGGGAAAAAGTTGTCATGGTAACACAAAGAGTAAAAGATTTTTACAGCATCACAGAATCAATTGGATTGGAAAAGACTTGTGAGATCATTGAGTCTAATCCTTGACCAAAAGCCACCTTGTCAACTAGATCATGGCATTAAAAGCCACATTCATTCCTTGAACACCTCCAGGGATGGTGACTGTAGCACCTCTCTGGGCAGTCCATCCCAATGTTTAACAAGCATTTCTGTGAAGAAATTCCTCCTGGTGTCCAACTGGAACCTCCTCTGATGTAGCTTGAGTATCTCCGGTCCTCTCATCCTGTTGCTGGTTGCCTGGGAGAAGAAATCACTCTCACTTGGCTACAGCCTCCTTTCAGGTTGCTGTAGAGATCAATAAGGTCACCTCTGAGCATCCTTTATTCCAAGGTGAACAACCCCAGCTCCCTCAGCTGCTCCTCATAGGACTCATTCTCCAGACCCTTCACCCGTTCCATTGCCCGTTTCTGGCCTTGCTCAATGTCTTTCTCAGTGTGAGGGGACCAGACCTGGATGCAGTGCTCGAGGTGAGGCTTCAGCAGTGCTGACTACAGGGAGAATATTTTAGAATATTAATTTAGGAAAAATTAGTATTCTGTCATTTTAGCTCTTTCTGTTCCAGTTTAAGAAATTCTCTTGAATTTTCTGATCGATCTGTATTTCTTTCATCATTCTTTCACAATTGAGAATATTCTTTGATATTTCATCTTCTCAGCTCCATCAGTAAGTTCCTTTGTAATTAACCAAAAGTAACATGTCTCTTCCTGATAGCAAAGCTGGAAAGCAAACTTTCTTTTTAAAATAATAATAATAAAAAGTTATTCAGATAAACTAAATTAATTAGAGAATAATAAATAGCCTGCCAAGAAAAAATCCTCCAAAATTCAATTTTGGTAAAGTCCAAGGTGTAAATGCAAAGTTATAAGAATAATTCTGCACAAAGAATGTACAAACATGTAAAACTGTAGCTGTGTAAAGTCATCAACAATAGAATCCTTTTATAGGAAGAGATGACAATGAAGTGAATTAAAAAAAAAAACCACAAAACTCAACTCTGTTTGAAACAGAATAATACTGCATCTCATTTCTCAAAATACACAAACCACAATGAAGGAATTGAGGGGAGAAGCAACTTGATCCACTGAAATAAATTAGAATATGTGATGGCTCTTCTGCTTTGTGTTCCTTGCTGATACAAATCTTTAGAGCAGTTTTTCTGTCCGTAGTCCTTGAGCAGAGCTTATTGAGCCCAGAATTCTCCTGTAGTGAGAACTGGGGAGCCTTGGGGCAAAAGAACTTGGCTTTATTGACCTATTGTGTAAAAGCAGCTGGGACAAAATGTCTTCCTTTGGTGCATTCAACTTTCAACTTACAAAACTTTTGCTGATCTTGCTCTTGACATGTTCACCTTTTTTAACTTCTAACTTCTATTATTTGTTCTTTCCTTCTTTCCTCTAGATACTTTCTCATGCATTCTCGCTCTCCTTTCATCTGCTTCCTCTTCAGACACTATTGACCCTACAAGGTATCAATTCTTGCTGCACCTGTATAAACAGTAAGTGGAAGCCAGCTCTTCTTTTCCCTCAAACCCCTCCAGAAAATGTAAAGTAAATATTTAGGCATAGCAACACTGCTCCTAGCAAGATGGATTTCTGAGGAAGGATATTAAATGCAGTATTCATTGAACGTGCCATATAGTCACCTCTAAATAAAGTGTAATATGATTTTATGAATGGTATCTACATTTGAAATCTCAAATGCAAGTATCTTTATTATAGAGTTTAAAGACAAACTGGTTGCCTTTGATTGCAATAATGGGACTTATCCAACCGTAAGACTGTTTCTCTGTTTTTGGACTATTTTTATTTACATAAATACAATTCTTTTTTATGTATGCACCTTGTGCTCTAGTAAGAGTTCTATTGATAGAGAGCATATATTCCTCTGCTTGTAAGAACTCATACAATGGCATTCCTTAGGAGCTAAAGGATTCAACTAAACCATTATAACAAGTGATATGATTAGTTATGAGACTGCAATGCTTTTTCCCCCTATTGATTGCAACCTTAAATTTCAAAGAACCATCTGTCAGCAGGAAAGGATGCAGAGACCATTTTGATCCTTGAAGTGCTGCTTACAGACAGAGGAAACGTAACCTACCCTTTTAAGCCTTCCTTTTTTTCTGAATTAATTTTCAGCAAGTTAAATACCTTAGGAAGTTGGAATAGGAAAATACCATTATTTGTGTTAGGGAGCTGCAAGAGTTGCTCCAAAAAAGTGTTCTGGGAGCCAGGCACAGACCCCAGCACAGGCGAGACAGTCCCTGCACTATCCCAAATCTCGAGGTGCATAAGAGTAGGGTGATGACAGCAACAGGTCCCATCAAGAGTCCAGTGAGTATCATGTGAAGAAAGGTAATAAGCCATGTTCTAGGTCAATCCAGGAAATCCAAACAACAGTTTGGGAACAGGCCAGAGACAGGCACATTTACAACAGAGTTCAGTCCTCAGGTTGAGCTGAAATGGATTCCTGGCCCCATGGGCAGGGCTGCAGAGAGGCTGCAGGGGAGAATAATCATAGACGGTAAAGTTTGTTAGACACCATAGGGTCCTGAGAGCTTGTCGGGGAAAAAATCCAAATTATCAAAAATCAAATAGTTCTTTCCATGCAGAAGTTGCCACTTCTGTTGCAAATTACTTTAGCACAGTCACCATTGCCTCATTTTTCCTAACTCACTACCTTTTTCCATGAAAAAGGAAGGAGGAAAGCTGATCAGCTGGAGGTATGCAAAAGGAGTGAATGCATGGACCATGTATTTCTTCTCTTTTATCAGAGCACGAATCAGCTTGATTGATCTCTCCCTTTGCAGGATGGGATGCTAAATACCAGAAAAAGGGACATAGGCAAATTTTCTATGCCTTTTCTCTCAGTGGGGTTTTATGAAGTAAATATGAAGTTCAGAGAACCTAGTAGCAATGATAAAATATGAGCAGACTTCAGAAAGTGCTCTTCTATAACACAGCAGGTAATGAACCTCTTACCTTCTCTGGCTAATTCAGAACATAATGGTCATTAGGCTTGCAATAAGTTGAAAAGTAAATAATTCATAGAGTTGCATTATAGGTCACTGAGTGACAGTTTTGGAGAGATTAATTCATGCTTGAGAGGGAAGAACTTAATCTTTTTTACCATAAAACCTATTCTCCTCCAAGTAAGTTAGACCATTTTGGTCTCTGTTTTTACCTTGTCCATCCTGTCTTATGCTCAGTAAAACTAGAAACCAGGAACTGCTTTTCTCCTTTTTGTCACTTTTCCAGCATAATTTCTATTAGAAAGGCATAAGAAAGGGTCAAAAAAGTGAAGAGAGCTGTTCATTACATCCCATTTTCAGTGTAGCAGAAACCAGCCCTCAAAAAGAAGGATCCTCTGAAAGTCAGTGTGCACCTACTCTTAGCTCTCATATTTACTAAACTGAATAATTTGAGACCATCAGCATCACCACTTGTCTTCTGTATCAGGTGATTCATACAAATATTTAATATAAGCATTGGTTGTGACACAGATATCTCTAAATACCCTTTAAAAAAAGCCAACCATCTGTTTGTACTATCCAAATCAAGCTCTGAACTGATTACTTATCCTCTGCAAGACCTTTCATGTATGGCTTTTGCCTTATAAAACTGATAAATGAACTTGCTAAGTGCCTCTATAAAATAAAAGATTATATCAAATGACCTTACCTTGTCCATGTACTCACTGACTGAATTTCCTGGTCTGACCTCACAGCTGATCCTGCTTTGAGCAGGAGATTCAACTAAAGAACTTCAGGGATATCCTGCATAGAAATCATGCTGACTATTCCTCAACTTGTCATATTTATACAAGAGTCCATTTATTAATTTTTTCTTACAGTTTCTACTAACTTGCCTCACACATACATCAATCTGGTTTGAGGTTTTGCAGGTGGCTCTTTACAAGAATTTCCACATTTTCCATTCTCCAGTCCCATTATATTTACATTGCTCTATAGACTAAATATGCTCACCATAGCTAGAAGTTACAGACCACTCCTATTCTCTCCACTAGTCTTTGAATTTCTTAAGAATTTCTTTAAATATGATCTCTTGTTCTCATTACTGTACTGTTTATTTTACCTTTTTACCATATTCTGTTTTGTACACATTCTGACTTGAGAAAAATCATGGCAAAATTTTCAAGATACAAATTTGAGTTTGTGCACTTAATTCAGTACTGACCTTTTTGCAATATCCCATCTGCCATTTTGCTTGTCCTTAGATTTTGGCTTGGTTCGGGGGGTTTTTTTGGGGTTCCCCCCCTGCCATAATGATTTGTTTCTTGGTATCCCATTGTATTTAATTAAATTTTCCCTCTGAAAACTAATTTTTTTTTCTAGCACCGATTCCATGTGCTAACACTACGATTATAGCTCTGAGGAAAGCCTAAACTCCCTTGTTTTTCTGTTACTTGTGAATGTGGTAGATATGTTCTCTAGTACCTGCAATGAAATTTGACATTTTATTGCCATAGAACACTTTTATATTAATAAAATATTCTGTCCAATAACTTGTGAAATACAGTTCATAAGTGTTATTACTAAAACACCTATTCTTGACTGCTGTTGGCTTGAAAAGCTTAGCAACTGTCACTGCATTATGAGTCTTCATGTCCATATCCAAGGAGCTACAAGCATGTATAGGTCTTGTTAATTGCAGGGATTCTTTTTGCTACTCAAAATTAACAGGGCAGTGAGATGATAACCACACCAGGATTTATTATTCAAACCAGGTTTTATTGACAGTAATGTTTGTTCTATTAGCAAGCAACTTAGTATGAAAGAAGATTAGAAAGGAGTTTTCAAGGTATCTTCAATCATTCAATTCGTACAGTATTTCTTGGTTACAGAATTTTTCTCTGCCAGTTACTTTATCTATACATGATCTTCTTCTAGGCTTCATAGACTGCTCTCTATTAATTTCCCTTGTGACTTATTTTGTTTTGAACAAACTAATGAAAAATAGAGATCCTGAGATCCATATGTGCTATGTATGTATGTGGCAAATTACACTTTAGATTCAGTCAGTAGCATTGAGAAGAAAGGGGGTACTTGTGAGACCTGACCGGACTTTACCATACTCATCTGAGAATATCTTTTTACCTGTCTATAAGATTTAACTCTGTAGCACTCCTTTGACTGAATATCTCTGCCTTCTCCTTTGCTTTCAGCACCAAAATAAGTTTCAGAATGAAGCCACCTGAATTTTATAGGTAGCAAAGAAGCAATACAAAACTAAGAGCAACTAGTCACAATGGCATCCCAGAAGCAGAAGATAGGCCACATATCATTTATCATGGTAAGCACTGAAATGAAAAAAGAACCAAAACAAACCCCCAAAATTAACTATATTAACTACAAAAATGGATCTTGACTTTCTAGCTGTTTGCAGTAAGGCCATAGTATGAACTGAATTAATGTGATTTCATGAAAATTGAAAATAAGAAGACATGCAGAAATATTCCCTAATGTATAAAAAGTACATAGGAAGAACAAAATCATCTGTCTTGTTCTCTTTTTCTGGCAAGCAGTTACTGGCTTTGATCAATGCTCGGAAACAAAATGAGTAAAAGCTATTACATTTTTATTCTGTATTTTGTTAAATTGATGAAAATACATATTTCATCTGCTTTACATCTGGTACAATTATGTTTTTACAAGAGCTCCAGGAGTGCTGTCAGATGACAGAAGTACTTAGTCTTTGGCAATTTAGGAGATGAATATTTTGAGAGCCTTTTTTGCAGGGCAGATTTTATAGTGCTTTTTTTCTTTGCATATTTTATTTCCAATTTTTGTGGGCCGTAGATTCAAGCCTGCAGTGCTTGAACCAACAGCTAAATTTGACAGAACCCTTCTACATGCATACAGTTTTAAGTGAATACTTGATCTCTATTCAAAATTAAAACTGAAAATATGTCAAAGAACTCCCATGTATGTTGCAGCAGAAAGCTGTTGTAAGGGGAGGCAGCCAGAGGCTACATTTGTGACTGCTCTATGTCAGTGAGAGAAATGAGAGTCTGAGCTAGATATTGTCTTTGGGTCATTAAGACTGACCTTCCCAGGGTACTGTGCTCCATTTCTGTAGCAGTTGGTTATCAGTCTAAGATTCAATAAAATCTGAGCTGTAGCTACTGTTATTCATATATTTAGATATGTTTATTAATGACTTTTAGTATCTTAAAACCTGAATATGATTGTTTTTCTTCTCTGCAATTCCAACAGTTCAGAAAGAAAACTGTGTTTGTCCAAAGGTAAAAGATTAATTGCTTTCATTCTTCAACTAATTACAGAGAATTGCAGATAGCACAGAAGAAAAGTGTGCCACACCCTTTTCCATAAATGCTATTAAAAAATGTATCAAGATGTAAAAGAAAGACTGCTTTTGTTACTTGAATAATAATGATTGATCTTTGGTAATACCATTAAAGGGCCTTTAAGTCAAAATTATTTCCTGGGGCAAGAGTGGAAAGTTAGCTTATTTATTTAAGATGTCCTAGTCAATTTAACAGTCATTGTAGCGGGCTGCAGTTGAACAATAATTATAGAAAGTCTCTGTTGTGGAGGTTGATAAGCAATATGTATCTATAGTGTTTAATGCACTTTTCCAACTGTGCAGCATTCTCTGTAAGTACACAACACTGACTTCACTTCCACTGTGCTGAATTACATTAACTTTTGGTTTTAATTAGTGCTCTTAACTAAAATTCTACGTACAGTTGTCCAAGCACAATGAATTGAATTCAAGTTCATGTATTCAAACGGAGCTAAGTGACATAATAAGAACTACATTCTTCTTTGAACATGGCCAAATATGAATTATCTTCCCAATTTCTTTGCTTTGAAGGCCCTTCTAGCCTATATTTTGTAGAACTAAAGACAACTGTTTTAAGTAGGAGTTTCATTTGGCCAATAAATAAATTCATTTGTTTCATTTGGCCAATAAATAAATCAAATTCATTGTTGGGGGATACTAATATAGTTGCAGTATCTGAGCATCAATATAAATGACTTGAAATAACAAATGTCTGAACGCATATAATTTTGATTTAAACTGACAAAAGCCATGTTTGTTCAAAAACATAGGAGTTTTCTGCTCAAAATCATAGTTTTCCACTCAAAAATAAAGATTTGAAAAAATCAAAGTTTTTATTTTAAATCAATTTCATTGTTTCTTTTGATAGTTATAAGAAAAATATTTTCTAAATGCCTATGCCTTATACCATGATTGTATGTTCTATACCAGATATTAACAAATGCATTTAAAAAAAACAACCAAGCACATGAGATAATGTCAAAACATTTAAAAATATTATATCCCATAGAAAAACTCAGGAATTAGTCTCTGTTTCTTTTCTATCTTCCAAGTTATAACTGATTAAGGTGTTGGGTTTTTTCTAATTATCACCTTTGTTGTCTGGTGTTTAGATGCCTGTTTGAGAGCCGTTTAAGAGCTTTGAACTGAAGCTGAATTCTTGGGAAAAATGTCTTCTGTTATGTTTTGTACTGGCTGCTCTGTTTGTATACCTATTTCAAATTTTGTTTTCAAAAGAAACACAGCAGAAATAATTAGTAATTGTCTAAATATTTTTGTCTATTAAAAAAATCATAGATCTAAACTTGAGAACGTTCACCTTGTGTACAATTTTTGCTTGAGTGAAAAACCTTTTCAAAAAAAGAGAGAAAAATTAATTGCTTTAAGGAAGGAAGGAAGGGTAAGCCAGGGACAAGTGTTCCTTATTCTCATTGCCATTAAGAGAAAATGCAAACACATTTTTCTAACTGCATTTTCTCTGCCACAAGATCTTGCAATGCACTTTTTTGCAAAATATATAGGGTTTTTTAGTATCAGAAATACTTCCAATAAATTCTCATCTACAGATTTTCCATTTGGATAAATTCAGTATATTAAATGTTTTAAATTTTTCAGTGCACAACCTTTTTTTTTTTTAGTCTCTGCGTTTCAATTAATTCCATCTCTTTCCTAAATCCTTTTGGATATTATAACATGCTTTTAAAGTCTGAATATTTTAACTGGTGGTGGTGCCTCCATATTTACATATCAAGTGTGTAAATTGCATAAACTTCTGTTTTAAAATTGTTCCAAGACTGCATTAATTTGCCAGCAATATGAACAATCTGAGCTGTCTTGACCAGACCATGAAACTGAGAACCTCTGTTCAATTATTTATTAACACCTTCACCCTTACCTTTTCAAAGTTCATTTACATTACTTATAGTGTAGATCTGGTCTATGTGTCTTGCTTCTAGATGGATGACTTCACCTGTAGCTATATTCAAATTAAGCTTTATACATCATATTATCTATTCTGTCTTAATAAAATATTCATGCTGATGACTTTTCTGTGGACTTCAGAAGGAAAGCTGGAAGCATAGTTTGCAGTAACAGTAGCACCATTAATTTCACGATTAATCTTTAGAAAATCAAATTCAAGTGGTTAGAATTCCTGTGTTTTCCCTAGGAGATACTGAGAAAAAGTAAGGGCTTAATGTAACCCTGCCAAGCTACAGGTTTTGGATATGGTAACAGACATCAGACTAACAGCTTTAGGAGGAAAAAGTACCTCTAAATAACAACACAGTAATAAATACAAGCCAGTAGTATAATTGACCAGTAATTCCAGTAGCACAGTTTTCCAGGTGAAAACCACCAAGAAATTCAGTAATTCCCTGACACTGGGCTGAATTTAATGTTCAGGTGTGCAATGGCTTACACAGTCACAGTGGTGAGGCAGGCTGGCAGGATGCAGGGCACAGCTTCCAGGTCATCTTTGGATGAGTCCCTTGGATCAGTCACACTCAGGGCATTCTGAGTTTCCTTGACTGCCCTCTTTTGCTAAGCACTGTGTGGACTTGGTTACACATCTTCATACTGCAAGGAAATAATTTTGGTAAATTTAGCAAAATAAGAGTCACTTTCTCCCTAAGAACTACCAGGATAGATGAAAACCGGGCTCCCCACTGACTGATATGGGAAGAGGCAAGGGTAAGAGAGAAAAATTACATATTTATGGCTTAGAAGTTGTTATTAGTTTTAGTATTTTACCAAACAGTGAAACAGTTTTCATGGTGTACTTTTCAGCTTCAACTCAACTGGTCTGGATGGAAGCCTTTTTAACATTTATGCAATGTAAACATTTAACAAATATCTGAATGTTGGGCTGTAACTCTTTTACCATAAAACCATTCAGATTTCCTGTAATTTTGGGTTTTTTTATATGTGTTATTGTTATATGTATAATTTTAATCTGTCAATATTCACTCCAGAGGGTTAATTTTGTTGAGATCTTTGTTTTTTTAATCCATTCTTCCTTTTTGTGATAACAGTAACTTGTTGAATTTAAATATCTATAATATTCCATACATTCTGTGCTGTTAAAAATCCTCAAATTTTCCCAAAAAAATATTTTTCCTGAACCACACATTATTAACAATTTCTGTTTATGTAAACTATAGATATCTGGTACCATTGAATTTTTTTATCCCTACTATAATAAATTCTCTTCATACTTATATAGTGTTTTCTGCTGTTTATGTTAATGCCCTGATAAAAACTGGTCACCACACTATTTGAGATGGTATGCCACTATCCGAGATAACATTTTAGAACTCTTTAACAAGCAGTTGCTCTTTCCTATCCTTTATAGTGCCACAACTACTTATACTGAATATCATTCTTTTATCCTCTGATGACATGATTATATAATTTTTGAATAAGCTTCAGTAACTATTTAACAATAGCTAATAAACCCTGATGCAACTGTGTTTAATGGAAAGAAATAAAACTGAGATCTTGGAATGTTAATTAAATTTATAAGAAATCATATAATCAGCAAGAATTATTTACCTGGCAATGTGCTTTTACATATTGAAAATCTCATTATCTGGTTTATTACTCAGCAAAGCTTTTGCTTCACAGATAAAATCTGAAAGGACTATTTCTTCTGGCTAAGAAACAATTATTTATTATAAATATCTATACGTGGTCAATGCAATTTATTTTTATAAAAATAACAGGCACTTTGGTTTCTTTTGATAGCAAGTTCTGCTTCAAAGAGAAGAAATTAAAATCTTAGTCTCTTAGTCTCTCTTAGGTTTAAGAGACTAGATTTGTATCTTAGTGTTTAATGACTATTACCTATGGAAGAGCTGTGAATGTCACCTATCTTAGGAAATCACCTTGGAATTAGTTCGACCTTAACAGAAGCAATTTTTTAAATAACATAGACTAAAATTTTTTACATACTTGGCTTCATCTCATTATGTTTAGCTGTTGGGCCCTGAAATAATGAGATAATTGCCACTGTGGATCTGTCTTCTATCGTGCACATTTGATTTCAGTTATATGGGAATATTTTACTTCATTTATTTATTTTTATTAGAAATAACTTGACAGCCACTCCATTAAGAAAATTCTTCATCAGTCTTTACTGTTAATTTCATTTACCTATGATTCCTGCTCTTTAGAATGTTGTTAAGTTCCAGATTAAAAATATTATTTGATTCATCCATAAATAAGTGTACAGCAAATGGATGAGCATTTACAGCAGAAGTGTTAGTTAAGTTGTATTAAAATAGCATCTAGAATCTTGGTGATCCTCTATAATTTAGATATCAAAGAGTAGGACAGTAGCTGTGAGCCAGATATGTTTTACAGGCTCTGGCATAATAGAGTTTATTGACCATTTCAAATTATTTTCAAGTTTTGTAGATCTTGTAGATTGTGTAGATATGTACTACATAACATATAATCCTCCCTGAGCTGTCTATAAAATTGTGGATTTACTGACTCAAGCACAAAAATATGGCAGATCTAATTTGGCAGAAGTTTCATAATTAAATATCTTCTTTCTCTGAAGACTGATTGTGACTTGATATCAATATTAGATAATTGTGATGGCAAACATGAGGTTTATCTTTCAACACCTCTGAGAGAGGTTTAGTGTCTTATACAATACTGACTCGTCCTGACCTGTATCCTTTTCCCTCATACTGACCTCATATTACATACCTTAGAAACGAGGAATGAGATTGTTGTAGTGATATTCAAACTTTCATGTGCCAGTTATGGGAGGAAATAATATGACTGTGTATACTAACTCTGCTTAATATCAGAATTTAAAAAACAAAAAATTGTTAGATAATTTTGAATTCAAAACTGGAAATTATTGAGTGCAGAAGTAGCAACGACTACCATGTCTAAAATTGCCTAAACCATCCAGCCAGCATGTAGTATATTTTTGTTTCAAGTAATTTTGAAATTCAGTTTGTGAACAACACTTTTTTGTTTAATAGTGTAATTTTAGTATGCTTGCATTTTTGTGCACAAGGAATATATGGAATATATGTATTCTCTACATAGAAAATAGGATTTAACTCTCTGCAATCAAAACAATTCATAATTAACTGTTGAAATTGTATAAACAGAAAGAATTGTCGCTGGATTGGGCCTTAATCACATGAAGACTATTTTCTCCTTATCATGAGTAAAGTACTTTTTTCCCCAATGCTGATTCCCATCCAGTTTAACAAATTTAAACTTCAAAATTTAATACTTGTCAGATTTTGTTGATAATAAATTAAACTAATTTTGCCAAGTTAAATCTATTTTGCCCATGATGACAATTGTTAAATGACCTCTCTCTGTGTTTATCTCAACCCATGAGTTCGTCATTATATTTTCTCTCCCCTGCCCAGCTGAAGAAGGGAGTGACAAAGCAACTTTGGTGGGCACATGGCATCCAGTCAGGGTTAATCCATGACAGAGTGGCAGGAAGACTGCCAGGAGATGTATTTATCATGAAACATTTCAGCAAACTCAGAATTCTTATTAATGTTTTAAAATAATGAATATGGATATGACACGGTTTGAGGGAGTATATTTCTTGTGTTATTTCATTTTTATTTCTTTTTTTTAAAATCTCTTATTTCTCATTCATGCACTAGATCAAATGTTCTTCTAGGCTTGTGAACCTTAGAAAACCTGGCACAATTTTGGGGATTACAAATTTTCACAGGCATGTGAATTTTCTTTCTTATCTGTGTTACAGATTTGCATAATTGCAGTTTTAATAAAGAGACAATTTGCTGTAATTTTGCTTGCAATACATGCATCAGTATATATGGAACAGGTTTTAAGCTTTAGGCTGTATTTCACACTGGATAAGAGACCCTGTATGTCAGGCCTTTGGCTGAGTTAGCAAAGACTTCCAGAGCTTCAAGGAATTGTTAAAAAACTTGTGCAGAACCTCAGCCTTAGAACTGGCTTGTTTTGAAAGACATAATTCTCTCCAATTTACTGATGAAAGTGGTAGAACATAATCAATTGATACTTGCTGGGTATAAGACTTTGTAAGAACAAAATATACCAGGTAATATCCCACTCCTTATTATGAGTACATATTCAAACTTCTACCTGAGTTATAAGAAGGTAGCTTGCCTAGCTTTGTGTGAAGTAAAATATCAGCTGTCTGGTGCTGAGGTCTGTCTGGGCTGTTATGTCTGCTTTCTCAGGTTGTAAAGGAGAAGATGGGAGAAAGCAATAACAGGAGTGCTATGTTATAATATCTTTGAGTTTACTAATGGTCTTTTTATGGAAGGGAAAATGAAAAAGATGATGACTACTTGCGATTAGTGTTCTTCAGCTATAGAGATGTATTAAAGTCTTTTATGTAGATCCATTTCCCAAATAGGTGGATATAAAAGCATCTTGTTCTATCCTGTAGTAAAATCTTTCAGGACACTGAATATCTTCTCTAGCCTCTTAAGATGTATAAACTGTAGGAATGCCGTTACAGAAAATAAATGTTATTGTCTTCAAAATAATTGGAGTAATTTGAGGGTCAGTTAGAACTGTAATTGTTATTCTTTATAAGAATACATCTTTCTCACCCTAAAGCTTGTTAGAACCTAAGAAGCCAAAAACATCTCACATTAGCAGCATAAATAAATAAACAAACAAACACACAAACAAAACCCAGAAAGAAGTAAGAAGGAGAGCTTGTTAACATAAAAATCAGTTCATAAATAATTTAAACTGAATCAATTTTTTGACGTAAAAGTCAGGCAATTGTTAAGCTTAGCATGGATCTGTGGCTGTTTACCCTGCTTTACTTGTATAATAAAATGTTATTTTAGTAGTTAGGATATTAACGTCATGCAGATTTCCATTTGTACTGCTGAATTTACATAGTCAAAGATGGTTTGGTGTAAACTCAAGAAATGTAAATATAAAGTAGGACAGACATACAACAGGATGGGTATAACAAAGAAATGAAGAATAAATTTCCCTAACATCGCTAGCAAAAGGCTTTAAATTATAATAAAAGAAAAGAAGCTTTGTATTTTTTAATGAAGCTGTGAAAAAGATTTGGTAGGTATGATAGATTAGAAACATCGTTCCTGCTCCTGTTTCCATCTTAAAAGAATTATCTGGCTGGATTTTCGAAATTAGAATTTTAGAGCTATGTAAAATTAATCCCTGTGCTTTGAAGATGCTCTCCTTGAAAAATCAACCAGGTCTCCTAGCCTCTTTCTCTTCAGGACAAATTATCTTGGGATTGTGCCAAAAAGGTTCCTGAATATCTGTCCTCCTGAAGTCCCGTGATTCAACTGTGTCTTGCTTATATCTCTCAGGACCTTAAACTCTAGTCCCATGGTTGTGGTAGCCAAGCTTGCCCTTGGCTTTATTCAGTGCTTCTTCATTGTTTGTGAGCAGTATGTGCACCTTTTCTAGTCAGTAGATTGATCACCTGTGTCAAAAATTGCCTCAGAATATTCTGGTATTCTCACAATCTGCTTGTACCAGCTCTAGTTCCCTTACAGCAGATATTAGGAAGATTTTAAGCCTACCATGAGTACCAGAGCTTGCAATGGTAAGGTTTTCTCCAGTCACCTTAAGCAGGCCTCATCCATCTCCTCTTGATCCAGTGGTCTTAGCAGATTCCTCTTACATCACCTGTGCTAGTTCTCTACTGCTTTCTCTCTGGCTCCAAGGCAACTTTTTACATTTGAACCACTTCTTGATGCAAAGCGCAACCTCCACCTTGCCTTCCCACCTTTGTCCATCCACTGCAACACTCCACTACAGAGAGATATCCCATCTTGTCTTCATAAATCCTAGTGACATAGCCCTGGAACTTTGCTTAGACTTCTTATTTATCCTGCGTCTTCCCTATACTACATTTTTATACAGGTATTTGACTTGGGCCCCAAGTCGTATCCTGTGTCTCTCCAGGTGTAGAAACATCCCCTGCAATGTTGCTGAGATACACCTATTTTGCCCCTTGTGCCCTCACTTCTCTTCAGTTTAGGAAAATCCTACCCAACAGACGTAGTTTAAAGTACTTGTCACTACATTAGCAAGTTTGTTGGCAAAGACACTCCTGCCTCATTGCCAGATACCCTTCCCTACACAGTAGTGCTCATTGTTCACAGAGCAATGTGATCACAGAGGCCAAAGCATTGCTTGCAACATCAGGCCTGTGCTGACTTACTGCTGGAGCCTTTCCCCCTCTTACTGGAAAGGCAGTCATCACCTGTCTGCCTTACCTTTCACTGCATCCCTTGGGCTCTGAAGGACCTTTGGTGCACTTTGGGTTATCCTTCTGTCACTCTGGAAAAAGGAATAGGGGGGAGCTAGTCCAAGGGCTAGGTAAGCCTTGACTTTTCTTCTGCACCAGCTCAGATCTGATTCACTGCAAAGCAAGAAATACCCTAAAAAATTAGGCCATGTTGACAGATAGCTGTTTTCATCCCCCTAGGACGGGGTCTCTTATAACTACCACATGTCTTTTTAAACCTGTTTGGGCTCAGCTTGCTCTGAAAGAGCCTCCAGTGGGTCTTGTTCATCCTTAACCGATGCCCAGAGCACTAGATGTATGCTCAAGTTGCAGATTTGGAGAGGGAGCAGGAGGTTTTCCTGCCAGAAGTCACAGCCTCTTCTGTCTGAACAGTCTTTCTCCTTCACCTGTTTGAACCTGATTACAAGCTGCTGCTGCTCTCTCCTTGCCTTGCATGTATCAGACTCTTGCCTCTGTAGCTTTTCTGAAAAGAATCTTTCAATACCCTCTTCAAACTCCCTGATGCTGTGAAGTCTCTCAGCTCTTCCCACTGCTCTTTCATCCAGCAGCTCAGCACCTTGGACAGAGCACACCTCCCATAGAAGAGGCCCCAGGCCATATTTGCAGCCTGAATTCCAAGCAGTGGCCAGAGCCTTCTCTGTGTCAGGGCCATTAGCATCAGGCAGCACTGGAACCTGTGTCTTGTGGCATGCTAAGACAGTCATATCGCAAATAAGAAAACAATTATGTATCAGGATGTAATACTGAGACGTGTCAGGCTGACAGGAAATGTGCAAGGTAGTAGGTAGGGTTTTCAGCTTACTGAATACTAAATTTCAATTCAACATTTAAATAATCATGAAAGCAATTTAGCAGTTTATTCTTTTGCAATAAAAATATTCATTTTACGGTATTTTTATTATTATAAATTAGGTGAAAGGTTTTTCCTGCAGACAGTTTAAAACTTTTAAATGTTGTCAATTATTGAATCAATTCAAATATTACTGCAAGCATAAATTTTAAGCATTGTGGGTTTTTGAGGGCAGCTTCTCATTCAGAATGTGTGTGCATGCTCTTTTGCTCTAAATACGAGAACAATGTAATCTCTGTATATTTTTGTGTGTGCTGGGAAAATTCTTTCTCTACCTTTTGAACTCACTGGAGAAACCCAACCCTTTTCAAGAGTGCCAGGATCTTGGAAATAACTCTAACATTTTGTTAAATTGGAAAGCTGAGTAAAGGAATAATTGCAGCTTCAGGACATGGTGTTAACAGATGAAAAAGAATCCACAAAAATCAACAGCATGCTCTTTTACAAAGACTTAACCTGGGGACAAGCTTCATTCATAGCTGAGGCCTTTCTGAGACACCAAAGTCAGTAACCATGTGACAAAAATCTACAGAGAACTAGAAACTGTTAGATCTAGAGTTGCAACTAGTCTGTCCCCACTGAATGACTGGTCCTGAACATCACATATTTTATCCACCTTATATATCCTTGTGTGAGCATAGTTAGAAAAAGTTATAACTTTGTGCATTACCATTTGAAATAGTGAGCAGTGAAGCCATCTTCAGCACCCACTAATGGATAGGCCACTTAAACATATAATGCTTTAAATAAATACAGATTATCAAGACAGGAGAATTAAACCAAATGGTATTATACTGGTACCATTCACTCAGCATTTACTGGCACATTTACTGAAAAGGCCATATACCTGCAGCAGAAGGATTTTGTGATCAATACACTGCTGCTTACTGAATAAAATTTGTCATATTTTCCAGATCAAGACCTTATTTTATCCATGCCAAATGTTATTCCATTTGTCTTATTTAGTTAGAAATGATGAAAAGCAAAGACAGAAAATAAATGTGAAGAGTGAAGTTTTACTAGAGCGGGATAAACCAAGTTATCATTTAAAAAGCTAGAGCTCACCTGCAGACTGTTTGATTGAACAGTGGAAACCATGTAAACATGCAAGGGCTTTTTGGTTTTTTAATTGTTCCATTGTTGTCTCTCCTGATTCCAGACGCAGCTTTCTCTAATTTGCCTACCTCTTTTAGTCTCTCTAGTCAGCAAACCAGTTCTCTCTCAGCTGGTTTTTTGCTTGATTTCTCCCTTGCCTAGACTGTACAACTAAATTGTAGAATAAATGTTAACTGGTTAGCCAGCTTGCCTCCTCCTGGCAGGCTGCTGCTGTCCTTCCCCTGAATCTCAGCCTTTGACTCAGCCTCATTTTCAGGCTGTCCCTCACAGTGCTCTTGACTCTAACTCAAGCCCTCAGCAAGTCACCTGACAAATGAATGTGTTTTTTAAAGATGATTCTGTTTCTACCACCAATCTGCTTGTTACCTTCCTGCTACCTGAAGATGGATCTTCCACAATACCACAGGCAAATATGGCTCATGTCCTGCATAACCAGCAAACAGACAATCCCCTTGGGACAGTGTAAAGAGACAGATATCCACTCTGCAAGTAGACCTTTAGAACTGCTCCTTTGTCTGGGGTAAATAATATTGCCAATAGATATATAAGCTATACAATTGGCCAATTCAAATGGGGGTACTAGTACAACTCTAGTTTTCATTCCGTGTGCATTCTAGCAGCTAACAAAAGTATTAGGAAGCTATTATTTAGTCAATCCTTTCCAATCTATGATGCTGAAGTAAAATTTCAAACAAACTCACCAAAGTTGTTTCACTGTAAGAGTTTCTGATGTGATACAAACATCATCAGCATTTGTTTAAAAAACAGCCAAATGAAATAGCTATAAAATTGAATCTAAGAAGTACAATTAAATGAAAATATATAAATCAATGGCCAAGAAAAAAAGTGGTAGTCTTTTAAGTATGGGAGGTTACGAAGGGAAACAAGTCTCATGCTAATTGTTTCTTAGCTTAATACAGAATTTTTCCAGGAGTTTCTTTAATAATCCTAAATATTTTGTTGAATATAGTAGTTGAAACAAATTTATTAACCACATAGGCTGGTTTTCACTGAGATAGAGTTAATTTTCTTCATAGTAGCTGAGTATGGGGCTGTGTTTTCAGTTTATGCTGAAGCAGTGTTGGAGATCTTCCATTATTGCAGAGCAGGGCTCACACAGGGTCCAGGCCTTTTCTGCCCCTCTCAGCACCCTCCCACTGAGGAGGCTGGGGGTGCACAAGAGGCTGGGAGGGGAGCTGGGACAAGAAGGAAGTGGGGACATTTGAAGTGATGGTGTTTTTCTCTCCCAAGTAAATATTGTACATCCTGGAGCCCTGCTTTCCTGGAGATGTCTGAACAACTGTTTGCCCATGGGAAGTGGTGAATGAATTCCAAGTTTTGCTTTGCTTGTATGCACATTTTCTTTATTTTCCCCACCACACTGTCGTAACCCATGTGTTTTCTCGCTTTTACTCTTCTGACTCTCTCCCTAATCCCACTGGGAGGAAGTGAGTGAGTGCCTGTGTGGGGCTCAGTTGCCAGCTGCAGTTAAGCCATGACAGTCCTTTTTGGTGCCCAATATGGGGCTTGAAGAGTTTGTGAAAATAACATATTGACTAGAGTGTATTGGAAGGTCTTTTTATCTATTAAGAGTTGCAGGTCACAATATTGATTAATCTGTTCTCATTATTAGTTCATCTGATCTGTGTCATGCTCTTTTTTTTGTTGTAAGAGTTAAAGGCTGCTGCTGGCTTTTGTATTTTTATGTGATTACTGATATTTTACCTGGGAGGTTTTTTATTAAAACCCTGAGATACAACTTAAACCAGCACACCATGTCCTCCAAATAAGACACATGTAAAAGCACAGAATACTTTCTCATTAAAATACAGTATAAAACTAGCCTAATTTGTGATTTAGGACATAGTTAAAACTTCATGGTTAGTGATATTTTTATATAATGTGTTTTCATTCTGTCAACTGTAGAGCGAAAGTATACTTTTCAGGAAGGTAAAATTCTGGCAGCACTTGAAAGTGACCTAAGGTTTTCATATCATATGATATCATATATGAGATATATGTATATATGCTTTAAATCATATGTCAGTGGTGATATTTTCAGATAATCACATCCCAAGATCACATGTAACAATTTGCACCTTGAATTTTTTTACACACTGAAGAAACACATGTAGGCTACATTATTTTTGTAACTTCTGGCACATATACTAATATTCTGTACGATAACTGGAATGAAGATTTTCTCAGTTGCCCAAATGACCTTAAAATCTAAAAATGTTCCTTGATCATACAAATATGTATGCTTTGCAGGTGTGTGCTCAAACACACCATAGATACATTCTATGTATATTGGAATACATGTGGAATACATCCAACCTATGCCATTCCTGTCCATCCCATCCCATTCCAATTCATATGCATACCATCTATTGTAATGCTCATCTAAAGTCTATCCATTGCTTTATCTAGACTAGCAAAGACAAAGGAGTTGCTTTGTGCAGGGGTAGGCATGCAGATTGCCTATCTAAAGCTCTCTTAGCCTGGCACTGGTGCTCCTGTGACACTGGCATGCTGAGCTGCAATAAGGCTTTCTGCCTGCTTCCCAGATGGCTCTGAATGCAAGCAGCCAAAGCACACAACACTGTGCATTTGTACTAGCCAAAATTCCCACATGGTCTATTTGGAGTTCCTGTTTAGGCAGCTTGGATTTTGATCTGTTTTGTGTTATCAAAACCATAGTGTCTGCAGCATTCCATAGCATGGCTGAGTTTTTTTGTTACATTATTGTGAGCCTACACAGCCTCAATGGAATTTGCATTTATTTCTTATGTCTAAAAAATTTTCAAAAAATGTGGTCCAATCACCTAGCATCAGTAAAGCGTGTTTTGCAAATAGATTGGCCTTCTTATCCCTTTTCTACATCCAGCTGTTTTGCTACAAGCCCTTGTGTAACGATAATCTTTCCTGATTTATTCAATGACAGCTCTTGAAGCCGTACTTGGATTTGTCAGTGTAATTTCCCAGGCCTCTATAAGGGGTAAGAGGAATGGATCAGAATCCTGGAGCACATGGCTTCCATTCAAATTTTCCGATAATTTTCATATTAAATTTTGGAAACTGAGCTTTCTTAAATGACCTGAAAAAATACCTAAGACGTAATTTCATGCTGTCTCCAGTTTATTGTGGGTGGTAGATAAACGGTGTCAAATATTGAAAGACTCTCATTGTACCTTTCTGCTTTTGACTGTTGTGTCCCTAATTTTATTCAGGAACAAAATTACTCTAATACTGGAAAATTATTTTATAGAGGACTTTTTGTAGCCTGTAATTCTTGTCATATTTTGAAAAGAACGTTGGTCCATTCCAAGAGAATGGCCCCAAACCCTGTTCATGTAGTTTAGTACTGACTATGAATAATTTAGGTTTAGCAAGATCTGGAAACCTTTGTCTTTGATACTGAAGAATAAAAATAGTTTCTGTTAATTGATTGAAATTAGAGAATGGGAATCCAGTGACAAGATAATTTGGTGTCTCTGGTAGAATAGTGATTAGAACTGATAAGACATTTGTGAGAAGCTATTTCAATTAAAATAAAGTATCAAAATCTTTTTCAGGTGATTTTTATCCTAATGATACAGTAAATGTGGAATTGACAGAGATTTTTTTAGTCAGTAGACTAAGGTACTTTAAACGTGTTGTGGGATATATATAAGTAGTTATGTAAATGTGATGAATAATTTTAAAAAAAGGCTTCTCAAAGATGGCTTCATTGTTAAGCCCATTTGCAAATAGTTTCGCTACCAGCCTTGGTTTCAGAAAGGTTTGCCTTTTTAGAGGTGTTTCCTTAGTTACAGAAATGAAAAATGTTCTTTTTCTTTTGGTTTCTGCTGAAACAAACAATTTCCCTGTTATCAATTTGACATCATTGGTTTGAAGTAATCCTAGGGGGAAAGATATAATTATTATTGGTATGTGATAATCTCAGTGTAGTCTGATAGCCAACACAAAACTAATAGTTCTTACAGGGATTTCTTCTGGCATCAAAGGTCAGAAGGAATAATGCCATTTTCTGGTGGTGGTGTTGCAGTATTTCAGTAGAAACTGCCCATGGATTTTGAGGAGTATTAGTACTTATTTTTTAACCTCAGGTAATAAAGCTCAATAAACCTGGTAAGTATCAGCTTATCAACTTGATTATTCTTTGTTTTCTGAAGTCCACAGGACCAAAGGATTTTCCCAGTTAACAGCTCCCCTCATTTCTATCTGCCTCCCTCTAGCCAAGTTTTCAGTTTTATGTTTCCAAACCAAATATAAAAGATATGAAAGATAATATCAAAATACAAATATAAAATATGTGATAAGCAGTCAGGGAAGAAGGTGGAGTGGATTGTATCTTTTTGAGAGAGGAAGGTGGCAGGTGGTTGGAGAGAGGAAGAGAAAATGCAGGAAAAGCTTTGCTCATTTGCAACACAGGAATGGAAGTATTCCTACGTAGGTGCAGAATCAGAGCTCAAGAAACTCCATTCCCAACCATAATTCCATTGGGCTGTTACTTTCATGCTAAGCCAGCAGCTCCAGAGAACTTGCAGCTGCCATACAGACATACGTGAACAGAGATACAGAGATACACAGAACAGAATATGTATGTGAATTAGAGAGGTTAAAGGGGCTCTCTGATAGCATTAGTCATCATCAGAGACATTAGGCTGAGCATTTCAGCAGCGTGATTGTTGCCAAAATTTTTACTGGCATTGGAGAAAAGATGATAGAGAGGATAATGAGTCACTATATAAGAAGGAAATCCTCCAAAATTAGTGCTACACAGGAGAAATCATGAAATAGCTGCTTTGAAATTATACCTTGCATACAATGTGGTATTTGCATTGCAATTGGAAAATGCTTTGAAATGAATTGAAAGATGACATTATTTGAAAAAGGCATAGCAGTTCATGCTTATGTTGTTTTAATTCCTTTGCTAAAAATCCCTTTAGTCCTTTTTGAGTAAAACCCAACATTTTGTGGTTTTAAATGGTTTTCTAAGAGATCTTTTTAGCTATGAGTATTGAGACAGTGAGTAAAATTTTTTGGAAGTCTTAAATGAAGACGAAATGTAATACTCACTCAGCATAAGTAGAATTATTAGCTTAGAGCAGACATAAATCTTGAAGTGTATATTACTAGACTTAATCAGTAGTTTTCTCCAAAAAGCAATACAATGTGAACAATATAGTTTCAAAATTTGGGAATAGCTACCCAAATATTATTGCAGCATATTGATTTTTTTAATATTAAACTAATACATATTTTTTGATACGTTATGTAATGGTCCTGGTAGGGATGTCTGGTAGCAGTTATTTCTGTAAAATGCTGTTTAACTGCTTGCTTTTTCATCCTGTACATTTAATGACATTTATATAAATACATATGTAAAAATACATTTAATAATATCAAATATACAAATATACAATACATATATAATATCAAATTTGTGCATTTACAAATAAATAGAATATCAAATTGTAGTTGGTGGTGATTATCTGTCTCCTTGCATGTAATAATAGTCAAGCAATTGTATTAAACACATTAACAAAAATACTTAGCATATTTTGATAGTCTTCATTATGGATTGGTTTTTGTCAATTTCTGTGCTTGTCCTGTTTTCCTCAGGTAATTGCTGAGAACAACTATTAATGTTTATTGATCAGTTATTCAAGCCAACATATGACACTCTTTTCTGTGCTTCTAAAAAACAAAAACTCATAGTGTCATATTAACTTGTTTATTTCAACATGGAGCAGCAAAACCGATAAATTGTGTTACAAAATTTAATCTATTTTGATGTAAAAGGGCTTTCCATAGCAGAGCAAGCATCTTAAACTTCATTTCTTTCTGAGCTTAAATTTACTTCAGTCCTGAATTATTTACAATAAAATGTTTTTGTTTGCTTGTCTTAGCACTGCCTCAATGTTTTACCAGGTGAAACCCAAGAATGCTGACTAGATGGTGTACTTTTCTCCACCTGAAGGAGACTGGTTTCCTACTCTTTAACCAGCCTTGATAAGCTTCATACTGAACTATATTGCTTCATCCAAGAAATCAGTAAATTCAGGGAGGAGTTAACTGCATACGTACTACACAAATACTACCCTTAGTACATTAAGACAGCATATAAAAATCTTGGTAATGAAAAAAGTCAAAAATCATCTTGTAGCACGTCTTTTTGTTTTTAAATGATAGTTGATATTAGTATGTGACTAATATTTTAACTGCACTCCTTGTGATCAAACCCTATAGGTCATCAGTCACTGTCCAAAGGGGGCAGAACCCAGCAGCTGATAGCAAAATACAAGTGCCCATTTATAAATCTGCAACTCTGTTAGACCTCCAGAACCACAGCATGTTTGCAAACCAGTGTTCATTTCTACATTCTAAATTAACCCACAACATCTGTTTGGGCTTCACATACTCTCGTCAAATAATTATGAATTTGGTTATTATGGATTACATCATGAATTCCTGTAATAAAGAGAAGAATGACCAGACCCTAAAGCCTTATGACACCACATGGTGGACTAAAACATAAAGTTCGGTATTAGGATTTTACAGCTGCAATATCATGTCTTAATAATTTATAATTCAATGACATTTAGTCCTTTCACACCTGTTTTGAATTTCTGTACAGCAATTCTACACATTCTCCTTTATACTGCCTCACACACCTCAACTTAACAAAAAGAAAAGTCTTTGGGTTCATGGTTTGATGTTTGTTGGTGGCAGGTGGGAAATTTAGATTATGGGGGTGGGTACCATATTGTAAGTCTTTTCTTGCCCTTCTGTCTTTCTTTTCTCCTGGTGCAATAACTCTTAGCACATTTTTTTCCCCGGCCATACACAAAATATCTAATAAAGACACCAGAACAGAGAGCATTTGTGTTTCAAAACAAGCAGAGACCTCTAAAAGAAACCTTTCCAGTCAGTGCTCTGCATAAAATCCTTAAAAGTACATGGCTCCTCTGCAGTAACAAGAAAGATTCTTTTCAGCATAAAATTGTCCAGATTCTAATCTCATTTTTGCATGTCTAATAAAGAGCTTTTTTGTATTTTGCAATTGTAAACAGCTAGATGAGACAGCTGGTGCATAATGGCATACACGTCCTTTTTTGTATTGAACTGGCACTTTGCATTCGAATACAAATGTCTTGGAATTACAGAAATAGCTTTTCATACAGGGACAGTTATATTTTAAATTTGCAAGATGTAAAGACCAAATACCATAAAAGGCAATTGATGCGTGATGGCAGCCTGTGCAGAACATGAGCACTCCATGGGTCCCAGGAGGCAGCTGGTTAATAACACATTTAAATGTATTTGTCAATTGTTGCTTCAAGGGGCACTATAAGAATATTAAGCTCAAAGGTATTTTATTTATCATTTCTTTAACCTTCATTTGATACAGTCTGATATATATTGTTAGATATGACTTAATGCCTGATTAGTATTGCACTGGTTTGCACACACTGAAAGGAAATGGGTGGCATTGACCAAATCCTCACATAATACACACAAATTCAAGGTCTCTTTCTACTTTTGGATGGAAGAATGTAAGAATTAAGGCAAAATTACAAGCAAAAAAGCAGACTATTTTTATAGAGCAGATTATCTATACTGAATGTAAGGTAAATTTATTTTGATTTATTTCATGGCAAAAAGTAGTAATCTTCTCCACATTCAATGAATAAATTAAGTAACAGCGACCTCCAAATACAGTAACACTAATGCTTCTCATCTCTAAAAGGAGTTTCAAAGCTGCCGATTTCAGACCTTTTTTTCTTTCCAGGAAAGGTAGTGAAAGGCAGAAAGAATTATAATCAATTATAATGACGGCAGTAGTGAAAAACATAAGACATTCAGGTTTTCCTGTTTAGTGGATTGTCTTTATCAAGGATTGGATGGGTATAGAACCATTTATGCTTTAGAGGGGATGCCCTCTAAATGATGACATCTGAATACATATGCATCATGGAGACACCTGCTCCTCTGTGCTTAATTCTTTATTAATTCATCTCTCTTTTTTTCCAGGAGCTCACAAATGAGTGTCATGGAATAAAGTCTACTTGAAAGCATCACTCTGGTAAGCAAAGGATTGGCTACATCTGCCCAGTTGAAACTCATTAGATGACTGGGATGTGCTGTGAAAATTAACCAAGCACATTTGGGCAGGATGTGCTCACCCAAAATAGACAGCCTACACCTGCCCTCCTGTAATGCTCTGGGTAGGTATAGAAAAGTAACAAAAAAGGACAGACAAAATCGTAGCTTTACACCCATGTTGCCCATTTGGGGTAGAGTGGAATGTAGCACCAACCCGCGTAAGTTGCCTACAGAAAATCAGAGAAGGGCTTGGAGTGAATGGAAGGATGAGGCTGTTGGTGACCTCCTGAGGTAGAAAGCTAAACCACTGAAAGTAGTAACTCTTTGGTGGGGGGAACATATCTATCTGTATATCCAACCCAGTGCAGAAGGATGAGCCAAAGGCCCACTAAATGTAAAGGCCAGGCCACCAGCCAAGACATGGACATGTCAACCAGCCAGCATCCTGTTTTCCTGAGCCAATGGTACCAAACACACATGGACTAGAGACCCTGGTTTTGCTGAATGTGATCAGAACACAAAGAGTGTATTTGTCATAGAAGAGAAATTGTTGTCCCCCCACTATCCCCCTCCAGCACAGTAAATAAAGTTGGAAAATTATTTCAT
Source organism: Drymodes brunneopygia (assembly GCA_013400955.1). Lineage (NCBI taxonomy): Eukaryota > Metazoa > Chordata > Aves > Passeriformes > Petroicidae > Drymodes > Drymodes brunneopygia. Next base: position 213,336 of record VZTZ01014047.1, read on the forward strand.
TGAGAGGTGAAGTTCTGGTTCTGTAACTATCACACTCCAAGTGCCTTTGTGCCTTTGTCCACCCAATGGGATGTCCTGATTAAATATGCAGGACAAAACTTTTGACTTATTTCTGGTTGAAAAATTGAGTCTAACAAATCTCCTGACTATCTTGGTAATGTTAGAGCAGCTCTACTCCAAAGATAATGGCTATTGAATCAGTGGCTTTTTTTTTTTAGTTTTACTTAAACTGACAAGTCATAAATAACTCACAGTGAGAATTCATTGCAAGATTTTGGACAAGATAAAGAAAAATGACCCACCCAAGTGGTAGGGTCCTCTTGGTGAAAAAGTCAGAACACAGGTAAATGAGTTGCTGACTAAGATCTGGGAATGTCCGGGAAATGTTTGCCATGAGAAAGACACAAGGTGTGACTAAGATCTGTCATGGACGTTCCAGAGAGTTCCTCTCCCCATATTTGGGAATTAAATATCTCTGATATAGTTTTGCTGTTTACCTATTTGTTACAACCAAGAGAAAGACCCAGAAGAGCTGATGATCTTACATATACAGACAAAACTCTACACTCACAGGTGAACCACCAGTTTCCTTGGCTGATTATAGCTAAAAGTGAAACAAATGTGATTTTTACTTTAAAGGGGATTGTTTTATAAAACATCTGATGGCTTAATATAGAATTTCAGCTACAAACACTTACCTGCAATAGTTGCAATATAATTGCTCTTACATGTATGAAATTTTGCTGGGAAAAGGGGATAAAAAGATATTTAGGCCAAATCCCGGTACTTTTTCTCCATAGTCTGTGAGAACACAGCAATAAAGAAGGTATGTTAGCTGTTAGCTGCCCTGTTCCCATTCATTATTAAGACCAGGAACAGTATGAATTCTGTATTCAGAGTATTGGTCATTACCTATCAAAAATATTATCTGGTTCTTGAGGTATTTGAGAAAAACTAGACACATAGCTCCATTGAGACAACATATATGAGCATTTTTGGAAAGTGTTAACAACAGTTGCTGTTTCTCTGGGAATGCAATTGAGAGGATGATGCACAAGCCAAACACAAACATATCAAAGCTAAGCACTTCTTTTTTAATAGCTCCAGTTCTCTGATAATCAGAAACTGGAAATAGATGAGAGAAGGCAAGGCTTAAATAAATTAGAGAAAATTGATTCCTATGGTGGGAATCGTCAGATAAAATGTTAGTTGTCCACATCTGAGCTGATCACTAGAGGCTCCTTTTGGAGTCTGTGGGAAAATAGTGCTGCTAAGGAATCCTCCTGATTTTAACAACAGAAATTTCTCTTCATAAGTTTGAAGGAATGAATTCTAGCTGTATGCACTGCAGACACAGAAAGGCCAAACCCAAGACAAGTAATTCCATAAGTATTTACAGTTTAGGAAGAAAGGCTCACCTCCACAGGGTGATTTATTGCCCAAGTGTTACAAAGATCAGTTAAGTCAGAGAGAAACACAGCCATGTCTCATTCATTGTATGTAAATTTTCTTCACTTTTCTCAGATAATTTAACATTTCCCACATTAAAAATGTAAGAATAGAACTTCCAGCTGGACTAATTTTCCTGCCAGTTCCCAGAAGTTCATGAGATGACATCCATATCAGACAGAAATTCCACAGTTCACAGTGTGTATTCTCCACAGTTTGTATGTGACACTAGTTTACCTCAGCCACAAGATCATCAATCTACTCAGATGGTACTGTAAATATTTCTTTGCCTCCAAGGGAACTCTTGAAAATAATCATTGCTCCTTTCCCTTCTTCTAAATTAGTTTTTCCTTCACCATGAAGTAAGAATGAATAGAAAATATTAAATTTAAATAGCTCAGAAAATTAGTTCAGACATTTTTACTAAACACGGAGAAAAATGGTATTTCCAGATACAGTTGTTTATTATTTTCTAGTACAGCAAATTCTGAAAACTAATGAGAAATGGTAATTATTCATTTCTATGTTGCATTTAGTGAATACTGTATTGTGCTCTGCACATTTTTCCCTTTTAAATATGCAAGTTGGATTTACAATGGTAAATGAATAGGGAATATGACTTGAAGTAGTGTAAATGTGAAAATATGTCTCTCATAAATTATGAGAGGAGGATAGCAATGCATTTTAGTACTTTGCCTCCCAAATGATCCTAGTGCTGTTACAGGCAAATACCATTTCATTTACCTCTGTAGGACAGCTGTCTCTGACAATACAGTGGAGCAATTGATGACTGCAACGTTATAAAGGCTTTTTAAGAAAAGCAATGAGTGTTACATGTAATTGAAAAGCAGAGGAAAATTTATACAAACGTAAATTAATGGAATAGAGGGAGTTTGTGTAGGGAACTGAAACTTTATAACTCCTGAAAGTGATGACATGGGGGGTTTAGCAACAAAAGGATCTGAAAGACTTGCACTTAAATCTCATTTGAGATGCGTCATCACTAATGGCATAGTGCCTTTTCATTCTTTAAGGGGATTTTATCTTACTATAAACCCCACACAGCAGAAATCTTTTAAATCCCTTGACTCCACTGAGTTTTTGTTAGAATATCTACTTTAATGTTGAGATGTCAGTGAGCCTAATTTGTAAGATCTGGTAATATTTTAGTCTAAGGTAATGTGAATGATTTTCAGTGATATGTGTATGTGTACAATTATATCCATGAAAATGCCATAATTGGAATTACAGATCAAGTATTTGTATATGGCTATGGCTGGCCAAATGCCTGATGTCACAAGTTTGTTTTCTAATTTGTACTGTATGGAGTCTCAAATCAGGTATCATTATCATAAAATGTTAGAGTACCATCTGAATAGATGTTCAACATAAAGAAGAGGCAATATTAAGCATTTTTTCTCCTCTCTGTTCCCATGTTAATCAAAACTTTGACATTATCTAATGTTATTAACAGCAAAATTATTTTGGAAGAAGTTCGGAGCTGGCTCTGCACAGAGTGTTTGAAGCTAACTGCCAGGTCTCAGCACCATAAAGTGGAGGCAGGTCAGCTATTTGTTCTACAATGAGCAATTTCTGAATCAAGTAGGAAGGAAAATAGCAATATGAAGCTTGCTGGCACTATTGTTATAACTTGCTATTGAGGCGTGAAGTACTCATTGCCAAGTGGCACCTGCAGCTGAAGAGGGGCTTATGCTGAATGCCTCAATGAGAGTTGGAAGGAGGAAATAATATAGTGTATGAGTGCTGCAAAATGTCTGTAAATAAACATTCTTCCCTTTATCTCTAATGCAGTTAAATACTAAAGTATTTATCCATAGGAGGGGACAGCACTCTTCTCTTGGAGCAAGGTTAGAGAACTCCCAAAGATTTCAGTGTAACCCTATGATTTTTCATAATACTCAGGACCCTCTCTGTGGTAGAGCCACATTGTTCTTTGTCCCTACCTGGGATGGGATCTTTTTACAGAAGCTTGACATTTAACAGGAAGAATGTATTTTCAAAATAATAAAAGCAGCTATAGACTTCATTGTGATGCCTTTGATATAGATCACAACCTTGAGTCTCATCGTTGAGATGAGCTGACTTCCTGCAAGAGTGTTAGCAGGATCTTTCTTAATCTCTGGTAGAATAAACTCTGAAGAGAAGTTGAACAAAGGAGTAGCTTTTGGAAACTCCTAGCTTGACATGTCACATAATTGCTACTATGAACTGGATAGTATTGGATGTGTATATATATGCTGAATTCACTGCACCATGTCACCATATTTCATAAGAAAGCCTGTCATAATCTTTTTTTTGCTCCTTGCCTGTTTTTACCATTCTCTATTAGGTCACCTGCTGCACTTTAGGAGATTGGAAATTAAATACTTTCACTAATAGAAGTCCAGAGACTTTAAAACCTCTGACCTTTAAATCTTGAAAATAGGAGTCAAAGTAGAAACCAGGTTGCATAAGCATGTAGTGGAGTTAGAGAGGAGAAATTGCATTGTTTTGACCCAGTAAAAATAAAAGGGCAAGGATATCAGATTCTGGATATCAGTATCTAATACTAAAGTTGAGCTGTTAGGCCATTCACTGTATGCCTTACAAATGACTCCTGGATCTGTGGGTGTAGATCTACTTCTAGGTTGTGTGTTGTGTTAGCCCTTTAGGGGGGCACGTAGGGTCCCTGTACAAGAGTTCAGTCTGCAGAACAAGCATCACCATAAGGAAATGCCGAAAATGCAGAAGAAAATAATTTTTAATAAACTTTGTCATTCTCTGAAAGAATTTTTTTTTATTTTAGTCATGTGCCTCATTTTTCTTGATCTTTTCAGGTTCATGGAGGTTTTTGAAATTCTATCAAAAACAAATATGTTTTAAGTCCTGAAAAATCTTCTAGCTATAATCCAAAGCAGGATTTTACATCTGGAAATTTACCAGCAGAGACTTGTGTGATCACGGCCTTTGGTTTTACAGAGCTGGAGGGTGCTTGGGGATGAATTTCACATATTTCTGTGTTTTTAATGCTCTTTTGTGTTCCAGTTCAGATTTTCAATCCTTTTTTTTTTTGGTGGAATCTGTTCTTCAGTAAGAGCAACAGCATGCATACTTGAAGGATGCAATACTTTCCTATGTATACTAACTAGGTTTACTCTTTACCTGATCTTGTTTCCCTCCTGAAAACAGCTGAATTTGTGCTCTTATTAACCAGTACAAGCAAGGATTTGGAAACAGCTATAGAAACTCGAGGTCCCCTTGACTCAGATATTGGAATAAAAAGCCTGCTCTACTGTTCTGCATCAAGAGTAACTTGTTAAGGATTTAAGGCTGTGATATGGGAGTGACAAGAATGAGCCTAAAATATCTGTGCAAAGAAGCCTTCTATTTCAAATTGAGGATGATTTTTCAGAGTTTGGGTAAGCACTGTTTTGTCCTTTAACAGTCCAATGATCTTTTCTGGATATCAATTTTTTTGAGGGATGTATTTTAATTGCAGGATTATGAACAACATTAAGTTCAACACTGTGTAACACTAGACATTTTCAGGAAAACCAAGCTACAATTGAAAGACAGAACTAAGAACAGGGACTGTTTAAAACACTCTTCTCACAAGAAAAAGTGAGAATCTGTCAGGATCATCTGTGAGCCAACATACAGATGAAACCTGACATGAAATATCAAGTATCATAATGTACTCACTGGGAAGATGCGAAAACAGAATGCAGCTCTTCCAGAAAAAAAAATGATTTTGTGACTGAGACAAAGCTTCTCTGCTCTGTGACTTACAAGAAATGCAAGAAGACTTTGACAGACTTCTGATAATGAATTGAGTTTGGATTCAAAGGTTAGAGGGTAATAACACACTGATTGCTACAATCCAAATTCTCCATAGGAAAAATGTATTCTATATTATTCACAGTTTCACCTCTGTCATTACTGTGTGATGATAGGTAGAAGCTTCTCATGTTATGACTCACTTTACCCTGCGATGCCATCATAGTAGCAGAATTTTCAGGAAAAGCCTTTTTTTGTTTTAACCTCTGATATTTTAGGAAATAAAGTCATTAATTGATGTGGGGATGAAAGAAATAGATCATTTCATCTTCCTTACCTCTTATCCCTAAAGAACATAACTTCAGAGATCCTTGATGTTGCTCAAAGTTGACAGAAAATCAAAACCACTCTTCTGAATATGGTCAGATTTTCCTCACATTTTTGAGTAATGGCATGAGCTTTTATTTTCAGTCACACAAATCCTTTTTCATTATTATTTTTCTTGTTCTAGATATGTGAGAAGTATTTCATAGTGTGAACTGAAACGTAAGTGGTTAAAGCCATTGAGATGTCTTTGAGAAGGATACATTGGAGTTTTGTCCTGTTATTGAAGAGGATTTTTTAAAGTTCCCTGACATATGAGGAGTGATTATCATTACTGCGATGTCTTATTGCAGGAAATATAGACCTTCTTCTAGCACTATGTTAGCTCTCCAAGTAATTTCTAAATCAAAACCAGAAGCAACTTTATTATTGAGTGGAAAGCTAATGAGGAAGAGCTCTCCTTACATTTAATAAGAAATTTTAGGTAGCCCTCTTAAGAAACTTGTTTTTTGGGATGCAAACTCCATGAACTGTGCATTATTTTCAGTAGATTGCTCTCTTAGATGGCAGAGGGTTTGGAAAGGAAAAAGATCTCATTTTCTCCCTGTTGGGATTGTGGACTGTTAGCATGTTTTACATGAAAGAACAATCAGACAGTGCTACCAGATAAAATACAGCATTGGCAAAGGAAGTAAGGTACCACACAGTGGGATATCATCATGCCTTTTCTTTTTGATTTTGTGCATTGTGTACACCATTGCACAGCTTGAGGGATAGACTGTTGTTTGTATAGACTACTAAATTATATAAAACCCCCACGATATTTGATCATCAGGCTTTCAAAACCATGTAACTAGATGAATCAGTTCTTACCCATGGAACTTTACTGTTTTGAAAGAAATGGACTAACAGTCAGATGATGCACACCAAAGAACTATTTACAGGAAGAGATTAGGGCTGTGATTCCCAGATTCAAGAAGTCACTTAATTCAGTCTGCACCCACATCTGAAATAAAGGTGGAATTTCAGATATAACCTCTTTTTAAGGTGTTCCATTATTTTTTTAAACGTAGCCAATTTATTCAGCCTTATTTTGCAATGCCATTTTATTTCTCTCTCCTTCTCCAGATATTTTGACTGATAAACCCACGCTAATAAGGCACCTAAGTATGTGGTCAGAAGATTCAGCTCTCAACTGAACTATGAATTCATTATTTTTTAGAAAGTATTTGGGACTATTCCTGTATTGTTTCTAAGAACACACACACAAACACACACACATACACACATACACATACACACACACAAGAAAAAACACCAAATCTGCATATAATTTAACTTTTGGACTATTAAAATGAAATCAAAAGACAATTGAATAGTTGAATGGGAGTGTATTTCAGTTCTTCTTTCTCTGTCCAAGTGATTTTATAGAACAGTCCTCCTTTTGTAAAGATGGAACATTTGAGATCTTTTGAATGCTCCAAACATCAGATATAACACTTAATCATATTTTATCAATAAAATGTAAAAAAAATTAATTTTTCCTTATTTTTCAGAGTTCCCATCTATTTTTGAATAAACTATAGTAACTGGAAAGCTCATTTTTCAGAGCCTTTACACTGTTTTACCTACTGAAAATCAAATACATATTAAAATTTTGTAGCACTTTATAATTTTGAAATTAAGCTGTGTGAATAAGACTTGTTTCCCTTGGAATATAATACAAATGTTGCTGAACTAGAATAATTTCCTCCTGAAATTTAGTTTAATGAAATTATTCCATTTTAATTTAATCTTATTATTCTAGATATGTCTACTGTGGATCCATGTGTTTTGATATATGTACTCTGCTTCATGGTTATCTTTGGAGATTAAATTTCTGCTGAACAAAAGAATTCACCATTATGTCTTGCAGGTCAAATTGTATAACTCATGGATTAAAACAAATAGACAAACAAAGAGTACTTTTTGTATCGGCCACAATACACAAACTTTCCCTTTTTCTCATCTTTGCTTGCAAGTCACTTTAGAAAACAATAATACAAAAGTAAAAAAATTTGGTAAGTCTGTGTTGAGAACTTTGTCCCTCAGGTTATCTAAAATTCAGCAGAACAGACTCATAGCTGTCCTTCTACTGTGCTTTCCTCATCATGGGGTATTTTCTATCATAGATATATTTTGTTACACACCTAAGACTCCTATGCTCCCTTTTCTGAAATGGAATTGGCAGTTTAAGGGGGGTGAAGGCGGGGGAGTGCAGGGGTTTGCAAGAAACAATTGAGGTGGAAAAAATAATTTAATTGCCTGTGAATGAAAAGGTTGCAAAATATGCTCTAATTCAATCATTCATAGGTTGAGGGAAAACTAGAAAGTAATAGTTTTTATTTTTTAAACTTTCATGAGATACTGTAACACTGTTTGAACAGCATAGCTGTGATACCATTCTAAAAAAAGAGAACAGCAATATATTAACTGAACAATATGCTCTTTTAAATTAGTTCTGACATGGAAAACTAGGATTTTGAACATTTTCCTTGCACTATTTGCCCAAGAGGTATTACTTATAAATTAATTAAGCAAACAGGCAAAGGAGGTTTTGCTTGCTTGGCTATGTTTTTATCATTATTTACAATCACAGCCTATTCTAAATACAAAAATAATTGTTGTTTTCAAGCTTAGTAAGCTGCATAGGAACATTTTAATGTATTGGTTTCACTGAAGATCTCTAAGCATATTTCTTAGGTAATATACGGTTGCAGATTTTAACATTGATAATTTATTATTATAGCATTCAAAATTAAACATTTATTTTAACAGGATGGCTGTGACAAGAAACCCTGATTCAAATATGGCAATATAGCACAAATAAAGCAATGGAGGCTGCATGAAAGAAGGCTAATAATGTTTTGGGGGGTAATCACCTTGGTAAGGAAGCAGATATAAGGGTGCTTTGAAATATTTGGATGAGTATTTATACGAGGATGAGTTCTAATGCACAGCTACAATATCAGTCTTAAGTAAGCCAATATTATAAAACTGCTTCATCCCGTGTTCTGCACGTCTTGACCTTTGTGGAAGCATACAGATCACAGCAATGCTCACCCAGCAGTCTTCACTGTTAAGAACCATCTTACTCAAAATCATCTCATGGCCAAAAGGGTAAAGCCAATGTAGAGCAAATAATTTATAGTTAGACAGTTGTTTTTTTAACAGTCCAATAGTCCAAAGACTATTTGAAAAGAATAGACTCGATAAAAATACAGAGGGTTTTTCTTTCTTTCTTTCTTTGTTGCTGCTATGTTCAACCTGCCAGTGTACCTCTGTTTTTTTTTCATGCTGGTCATTCACAGTACCTTGAGGAGAAGCACGGAGAAGTACCACAAGTCCTTGCCAGAATGCATATGATGTTCATAGTGAAACTTTCTTCCTTTCCTCTGCCAGTAAAAGCATGATCTCAGCATCACCACATTTTTTTCTTCTCAGCCTGGAGGTCTATTTCACTCTGCTATGGCAATTCACCTCCTTTTCTGACTGACCAGGAATGCAGGACCAGCCTCCAACAGACTAGTATTATGTAGTCCTGGCTCAGTCTGGAGACACTTGAGCCACTTTTACTGGGATCCAGAGCTCCAAACTTTTTATAGGGATAATTACTTATAGTTTTTCATGTTTTTTTGAAACTGAAAAGCTTTAAGTCTAAGGCCACATTTCCTGAAGGTGACTCTAATTTCTTGGGTTTTGGCTGGATTACTTCAGTATAGTGAGAAGGTCTGGGTTTTTATTCCCAGGCTGCTGAGTTCTCCCAGCACAAATCACTATGAAGGGTGAACACTCAAGTCAAGGTGTGTCTGCATTGGCTTTAAACCTCTGGGTAAATGAACTGTGTCAGGATGCAATCCCTGTATTCAGGGTCACACTTTATGTCAGATGAAAGCAAGCATTTGCTGGTGTAGAGTATGAGAACTCTCACTCCAGTGCTGAATGTATGGATTTATATTTTCCACCTGTTGTAATTTGTGACCTTAGTAAAGGGAGTAGAATTTCAAAGAAAAAGAGATCATTCAAGTGCATAGAAATTCCTTCAGAAGAGAAAATGCTTAGTTGTTTGGGGAGCTTTTAGAAGTCGATTATGGTGTGTTTAGATTTTACAGGAGTAAACTTTCTTTGTGGCATCTGCTGTCAAATTTGACTCTGAATGAAATCTCTGAGGGGAAATAATGCATTGCCTTGAGAGTACTACCTGAAATGTGCAAGTGAGCACTTAAGCTCCATTGAGCAAGTGAAAAAGATGCAGTATAATTTTCTCAATTTTTAAAATTCAGTTTTCTTTTCTTGGGAGACTTTCAGAAGTGGACTGGCAGATTAAGTGGTAGAACCAGCATGACAATAAGGAAAGTAAAACAAATCTTAAAGGGCAGATTTCTTTCATTGTCTATTCAACCTTTACATGAGTTTAATCTCTGTTACTGGCAACTGAATGCTCTTATTAGTTTTTGCTCTCCTTTTTCATTATACAACTTCCATCTGAGAGGTCCATTATCAGAACTCATTACTAAACATGGCATCAAAAGAGCAAGGTGCAGTTTGTGTGGAAGTCTAGGTCAAGGATAATAAATATTTATTAACAGAGAAAGTTGTCATACTGGTGAGATGCTGACTTCAGGCAAAAGATTTCTGGAAATAGAAAGCAATTCTTTGCAGAGAGACTCCCAGGAGGACTCAGTACTTGCTACAGCTAAACTTTACAACAGCTGTTAGACGTCCTCAGTATCCTTTCTTAAGACTGCTGCTTGACAACCCTTTCCATGAAGGTGTTTTTCCTAGTATCCAATCTAAACCTTCTCTGGTGCAACTTGAGGCCATTTTCTCTTGTTCGACCACTTGTTGCCTGGGAGAAGAGATTTACACCTCACCTGGCTACAACCTCTTTTTCAGTTAGAGAGAGATAAGGTCTCCCCTGAGCCTCCTTTTCGCCAGGCAGAACACCACCTGTTCCCTCAACCAGTCCTCATAGGACTTGTACTTCAGATCCTCATCCAGCTCCACTGCCCTTCTCTGGGCATGCTCCAGCCCCTCAGTCTGTTCCTTAGAGTGAGGGGATCAAAATACACATAGCTTACTGTGTGGAGTAAGGAGCCCAAAACACAGGACTTGAGCTGCAGCCTCACCAGTGCTGAGGGGGTGGAGAACAATCACTGCCCTCGTCCTGCTGGCCACACTATTGCTGATACAGGCCAGGATGCCATTGGCCTTCTTGGCCACCTGGATCATGTTCAGCTGGCTGTCAACCAGCACCTTTTCTGCCAGGCAGCTTGCCAGCCACTCTTTTCTAAGCTTGTTGCAAAAATCCACATGGGATTTTTGCAACCCAAGTACAGGATCCAGCACTCTCTTCAACCTTATACAACACAACTTGAGTCATCAATCCAGGCTGTCCTCATCCCTCTGCTGAGCTTTCCTACCCTCCAGAAGATCAACACTCCCACCTAATTTGATGTCCTCTGCAAACTGACAGAGGGGGGACTTGAACTCCCCTGTCCAGACCATCAAAGATGATGCTAAAAAAGACTGGCCCCAGTACTGAGCCTTGGGGAACCCCACCAGCTGCCAGCTGGATGTAATTCCACTCTCCACCACTCTCTGGGCTTGGCCATGCAGTCCTTTTTTTTACCCAGTCAAGAGTCCACCCATCCACACCATTGGAAGTCAGCTTCTCCGGAAGAATGCTGTGTCAAAAAATGCTGTGTCAAAAGCCTTACTAACGTCCAGGTAGACAACAGCCAAAGCCTTTCCTTCATCCACTAGGCAGGTCACCTTGTCATAGAAGGGGATCAGCTTGGTCAATCAGGACCTTCATTTCCTAAACCCATGCTGGCTGGGCCTGAACACCTGATTGTCCAGTACATATTGCATGATGGCACTCAAGATGATCTGCTCCATGACCTTCCCTAGCGCTGAGATTACACTGCACGTCTGTAGTTCCCCAGATTGTCCTTCTGGTCTTTGTAGATGAACACCACATTTGCTAATCTCCTGACAACTGGGACTCTGCCAGTCCCCTGGGTACTCTCAGGTGAATCCATACAGCCCCACAGACTTGTGTGGGTTTAAGTTGCTTAGCATGTTGCTGGCCATTCTCTCCTGGATGATGGGGGTTTCATGCTGCTCCTAGCTCAGGAGACTGGGTACCTTAAGGACAACTATTCTGGATATTAAAGACTGAGGTAAAGAAGGCATCAACTACCTCAGCCTTTCCCTCATCCTTTGTAATTATATTTCCCCTCACATCAAGTAAAGGATGGATTTTCCTTCACCCTGTTGCTGACCTATTTGTATAAAAATTTCTTCTTGTCTTTTACAGCAATGGCCAGATTAAATTCCAGCTGGGTTTTGGCCCTTCTACTTTCCTCCCCATATAACCTCACAGTATCCTTGTAATTTTCAAGGGACTTGCCTGCCCCTTCTTCCAGAGGTGAGACACTCTTTTTCTCACTGAGTCCCAGACAAAGCTGGAAGTTCAGCCATGGGAATGGCTTGCTTCAGTACCTTTAAGATTTCCATCTTTAAGCACCCAACGACTGGGCAATCTGGTCTCCCAAGGCTGCAGGCAGCTTTTGGGTGGATCTCATTTTGCCCTGACTGTTTTTCTACTTTCTTTTAGGATTTTTACACTGTGTGGCAGTACTGAAGTAAATTCAATGCCTAAATCAGTTATCAAAATAACTGTATCCTTTAGGAGTGTTCAGTTACCCGACACAGGCCTTTACTTTGGGGTTATTGTGTAGCTGAAAAATAAATGCAAATCTGTCCTCTAAATAATTCTTTAATATCAGGAGTAAATTACATAGTGTGTGTGTGGAGGAAAAAAATGCACTATTCTGAGCCTTGGAGAAGCTGTTCTAAATTAGGGGCCTGATTCTCATTGCTTCAGCATAGCACCATAAATGTGAGCTAAATATCTGCTAGCATCCTGAATACTCTGCACAAAGACTTTAGTGCAATCCCAGGGACGCAGATGGCAGTCAGTGAGTAAACAGCAAGCTGTGAGTGTTGCAGGGCTTCCCTGTTGCTGGGGAGATAAAGATTCTGTTTCTCCTTCAGTACTGGACAAGTCTGAAGGACTTAAAGAAGGATGCAGTTCAGCAGAGACTTTCACAACACCAGATCTCAGCAGATGTCAGAAGACAGCAAGTCATTAGATCTCAAGTGTAGAATCAAAAGATATTTAAGAAATATCCACTATGAATCATGTTTGTGTTTTTCTACTCAAAGGGAAAAATTAGAGATGCCAAGGATGTGACTTGTTCAAGTGTAATTACTGAGGGGAAATAAATAAATAAATAAATAAATAAATAGGTTTACTTTGTCAGGTTTGGATTTTTTTTGATTTTAGTTTTCTGGAAAAAAATGAAATGTTCATAGGGGTGAAAAAAGTCCTTTCTTTAATCTTAACTTTCTAGCAGGGAGAAGAAGTGATAGGAGAAGCTGAAGATTAGAGTTGTAAGAAGTCTTCATTTACACCGGTAAGATCAAGTAAAATAGGAATATTCCATCTAGTCCTATTCAAAAACTTCATGTAGGCCTTAGTTTCTGACACTTGTTAGCACATTTCTTGAATTATACTATGCTTGCATTTTGCAGTAGCAAACATGCAGATATAACTTCCTATATTTTTCAGAGACTTAGATTAAAATTTGATTCTATAAGTATTTTGATATCTAATATCATCTTTCATAATTTTCTTTTGAATCTTAATGTAAATACTTCTAGTGCTTTGTAGCAATTAATCCAAACATAATATTCAAGATAGAAAATTAAATACATGCAAGTGATTAATTAAAATGGGAAAATTAGGACTTGACTGGTTCAAGATCAGAAGCAAATACCAGCTTTCTTCCTCTGGAGATTAGTCCAAATATCACTGCTGAAGCACGTCTCAGCAGCTCAAACAAGCATTTTTAATCACTACTTTTCTTTATTACTGTTACAAAATTAGAAATAGCCCATTACAAAACTAGAGGCTGTTTATAGACTTGGAAATTTTGGATTTGTTTCTGTTTGTGACATATTTTGTATGAGCAATAAGCTACATGTTCTTTGCTAAATTATCTCCCATGCATGTGAGATACTAAAACTTGAAAGTGCCTGACAGAGTTCCATACTTGCTGCCTTCAGCATTTTCTTCCTCTTTTGAAGATGAAGTCTTTTCTGAAGTCCCTTCCTTGCAGTGTTTTCAAATCAGGAGGAATAGATGTGGATTATACAACTTAGGAATTCATTTTGATGAATTCCTGTCAGCAGTCTTCAAAACCTCTTTTCATTTACCATTTCAAGTGTTTATAAATACTCTAAAATTATCATTTGTTTCCCAAGTCACTGGCAATGATCTTTGTGATATTTCTTTTCCAACCTTTCAACTGCCAATATAGCTGATTTATGTTCTTTTTTGAAATCTTTCCTTTGGCACCAGTAATAGGGCAATTGTATTTTGCAAAGCAGTACAGGTGGAAAATTATAATAGACTCTGTTTCCTAGTGACATTGTAAGCTACCCAGCACTCCAGTCTGCAGCTATTTTTTGTTGCAGTTTTTTGGGGTGTTTTTTTTTTGCTTGTTTGGTTTTGGGGTTTTTTTTTGAGGGGGGATGTTTTTTGGTTTGGTTTGTTCTCTTTTGTTTTTAAGGAATAAAAAGTATCAATTTCCTTCATCACGTTCAGTGTCTTGTTTTATTAAATGAATGGCTATTAATCTGAGTTACATAATTGATTTTTTTTCTCTTACTGCAACACGTGGAGTTTTTTAAAGGCAGAAATCACAAGGCACATAAAGTGGAAAGGGCTGTAAGTTAGTAAACAGACACATGTATTTCCCTCCTTCTTAAGAATGGAACTAACATAACTAATAGCATAAAATTATTGATCATCCAATTAGTAAAATTGTGATTAATGTATCGTCCACAGGAAAAGTTAATTAAAAAGCATTATAATCCATTATAGAATTCTGAATATTGACAAGCTGTGATTAAAACTCATGTCAAACAACAGATTATGTTAGTCAAGTAACTCAATTCACTGACAGAAAATTTTAGAACTCCTTTAGAAAGGTGCATCTTATGAAGCTCAATGTCGAGTAAGGACAAAAAGATCTTTAAAAAATTCCAAGCTAATTAAAAGGCTATAATGTTTCCAGACTTTCCACATTTTTATTACTAAGCAAGTAGGTAAGTTATCTTTTACAGATATGTTTCAACTATTCTATGTATAGATGTATATACATCATATAGAGTAATTTTCACCCTGCTCTCTTCTTCACCTGTTCTCTCTTTATATATTCATTTGCTGTTGCCCAGCTTTACTTCTAATATTTATTTCAAGAAGAAAGGAAAACTACTTCTCTGATGGTTTTCTAAGCCTTATAGTGTCACAGATGATAAAGGATTTTCATTCCCTTTGCTTGGACACCACTTACCCTACTCTTTCTTCAGGTCGTGTTGTTGCTGTCTGGTTTTACTTGAATAAATGATTCATTAAAATCAAAGCAGTTTCTCTTATAGTTGTTAAATTCCCTAGAAATAGTCTCCTGGAAATTGCTTGCTAATGCTGAGAATACTTGAAAGTTTCCAGTCTTTTACAGCCCTTAAGCCATAGCCTTATACAGTACCTAAATTAGATATGTTATATATCAGCTTTGAATTATTACAAATTCTAAAACTTTTAGTGAGATCAGAGAGGGAAAAAGGCCAGAGTTTGTATTACTTAGCTTTATATAATTTCTCTGTGATTGTGGCAGCCCAGAGTATGAGAATGGACTGCAAAGTATTGTTTAGTGTGCAAAAACACTGCTGCCTAGTAGTCAGCTTTGTTGATGTGGTGGGTTGACCCTGGCTATCAGCAAGATCCCACCCAACAGCTCTCTCAGTCTCCCTCCTCGACCAGACACAGGACTGAAAGGTCAAATGTCAAGATAAAGACAGGAAACTTACCACTTACCATCACTGATAAAACAAACTCAATTTGGAAAAAAGCAATTTAATGTATTGCCCATTAAAATAGAGCTGGATCGTGAGAAACTACGACCAAAACAACCCCACCTTAGCCCACTGCACTCCCATCCTTCCAAGCTCAACTTCAGTCCTACATTTCTGGCTCCTCTACCTCCTCCCCTCCAATGAGCAGCGCAGGGGGGTGGGAAATTGGAGGCTGCTGTCAGTCCATAGCTCCTGTCTGCTATTTCTTCCTTCTGACATTTTCCCTTCTCCAGCCTGGGGCCTTCTCCGGAACCGCAGGG
Source organism: Drymodes brunneopygia (assembly GCA_013400955.1). Classification (NCBI taxonomy): domain Eukaryota; kingdom Metazoa; phylum Chordata; class Aves; order Passeriformes; family Petroicidae; genus Drymodes; species Drymodes brunneopygia. Next base: position 229,172 of record VZTZ01014047.1, read on the forward strand.
AAAGCCCTGCCCCGCCGGGGTCTCTCCCAGGCCGCAGGGCCATCCCTGCCGGGTCTCTGCTGCCCCGTCCCTGCTCCCGCTGTCCCCTCGGGGCTCGCAGCGCTGTTTCTCGCTCGGTTCCCCTGGCTCAGCCCTGGCTGCCGGGCAGCGTTTTGCCCTCCCTTGGCCAGGCTTTCCCCGGGGCTCTCTNGCCCCGGCACAGCCCCGGCACAGCCCCGGCACAGCCCCGGCACAGCCCCAGCGCTAGAACCTTGCCATGGAATAGTGGCATGTACATGGAAATACATGGAAAGTAATTAAAAAATTGTGGTCAGTGTCTGTCAAGCATCTTTTATTAAAGATTCAATGTTATGAGTCCTGTTTTGTAAAATGTTTGCTGTAGGCCTTCTAGACTCTTTTTATAAAACCCATTACAAAGACGTTTGTAAATAAAACATCTTTGAAACACCTGAAGTTCTTCATTTATCACCTCCGTAGTACTATGAGTTTCTATGTAGCTTGCTGTGGGATGTCTGTTTGTTTGTTTATTTGTTGGGGTATCAAATTATAATTTGAGATTTGTTGCAAACTAGTTTCAAAGATGGTTTGTGGTGATGGTTGTTCAGAGTGCTTGTTAGAGGTACTGAAGTCATAGATGAATTTTCAACAAGCTACCCAAAAATAAAGTATTACATTTGCCATAAGGTCAGAGAACATTGGTTTAAACTTCCAATAATATATTTTGTACTTGATGCTGGCACCAAAAAGCAGCTTTGAGTCCCTAAACTTGTCAAAAACTATATTCAGTGACACTTGGGGGTTTTTTTCAATGCCCTCCAGTACTAAAATTGTCTTAAAACACTTGAAAATACTAGTTACACCATATAAATCCATTTGTGTCAGGACCTTTAACTGTAAAAAAGAAATACTTCTTAAATAGGTCTTGAAGGTATTGAAAATGCTAAAAAATTATGCAGAAACAGTTGTCTTGACATATTTCAGGATATCTGGTGCCTAATGTAGGAGCTACACTCCTACAAATTCACTTCTGCTCTATCTGCCTCAAAAGAGAAAACAATTTCCTCTTTCCTTCCACAAGGCTTCTGTAAATGTGATAAGTCCAGGAATTTTGTTTTGTTGAGAAGGTTTAGTACAAAATAAGCTCTAAAGCACAGTTTAAAAAGGTGCTGGCTGTGATGCCATGCAGGAAATGGCAGTAGACAGTGCTCTCGTCAAGTTACGACTCCACTGAGATTACAGGAAATCTCTGATACTTCTGAAGAACAAAATGGAAGTGTGGGATCTGCACACAGAACAGAGCCAATGTTACAGTTTTTGCCATCACTAGCATAATCATGCTAATTCCCCAGTACCCTGGCAGTCAGAGTCTGGGACTTGTGAGACCTGGGCCCTGTAAGTGTGGCATTGGCTGTCCTGGCTGTTGGGGGGTGACTCTTATGTCTTTGGGGTGAGTGGGGCTGTGTGCACCTGTTGTGCTGATGGTGTGAGAGTGGTGGTCATTGCTGCATGACCAACTCAGCCTGGGTTTTCCCAGAGGCTGGAGGTATGCTGCCCAGGGTACCTGGAGAAGACTGCAGAGTTTCTGAGGAAACATATGAAAATAAAACCGTACAGGCTTAGGGCTGAGGAGGAGGAAATCCCTTTCATAGACAGTGAACACAGTATCTCTGCTGGGAGAGACCTGAGGAGGGTGGTGCCTTTTCATAAGTACCTCCACTTTTGTTGCTTGGGACTGGAATGTTCCACTTTAGGAGGCAGAGGAGCCCTGAAGGGTGAGCAAAACACCAAAACAGAGAGGTAGAGACACAGCTGTTTTTTCTGTAGAAAAAAAAAAATGAATTGTATCATTGAGGCTATCTTGTAGCAATTTGAACTAGTTGTGTTGTACAAAGACTAATAATTTCTGTTATTGGTCTTTTAGAACAATTCTTAGCTCCATAGCATGCATTACATTCAACATTCCATCACGAAACTCCTTCCTGAAAGTTGCTTGGATTTCTCTGAGACCTGCTCTTTCACATATTATGAAATGAGATAGCATAAAATTTGGATAGAACATTTTCTTTGCAATGTGCTTTTCGCATGCTCAGAGAATTGGGAGCTGTGTGGGCTGGAGAGAAGGTCTCAGCTTCAGAGTCTGCATCAAGAATTCAAACTAGAATCTCTCAGGAATGTCTGTTTAGAAGACTTGGTAGGTGTGCAAAACTAGTTTAACAATAGGTAATTTTTGTGATGATTAACTCATTAATTTAGGAAAATAATAGAGAACTCTTAAGTATGCAAGGACTTTTTAAACATATATATGGAGTTCTACATATAGTGATTCTTATCTATATGTTTTAGAGAATAAGAGTCAGGGCACCTTCTGTCTTGCTGCTTAACACAGATACCTGGCTATCAGCAGAATTTTATTTTGGTTCTTGTCTTTGCCTATTCTGACAAACGTAAGCATTGAATGACTGACTTTACCTGCCAAACTGAGTTTCTTTAAAATGATTTATTTTTTTTGTTTCTGGAAACTGTTATTCATCATACTGGCACCAATATTTAATACACATCTATTTACATATGCTGTTTTGATCTGCCCAAGTCTGAAACTTTGGTGTTGCTAATACTCTTCAGTATTGATTTTTTAAGAGGGAGGAATTTAGAACTGAGGGAGCAGAGGTGTGTGTGTGTTGACTGGGAAAAGAGAGTTGAATGGGATGGAGACAACACAAATACTTTCTTGGCAATTTCTCTGTTTGCCTCTTTGTGCATTTGTTCCAATGTTCCCATGCTGATATTTACCCTGGTTAGATTTATCTTGTTCACTCTCTTGCAGCAGTGGAAACTTTTTTTTTCAATTACTTTGTTCACTTATTCAAACTTGATTAAAAATATATTGAACACCTTAGCATTTCTCCTGTTGTTGTAATAGGTTGGACTGAGTGCTTATTCAAGCATGCAGCTGCCCAACCCTCTTTTGGGCCACTGTGTTCATACATCTTCAGAAAGAATCATAGAATATCTCAAGCTGGGAGGGACTTTCAAGGATCAAGTCCAACAACCTGCTCCTTGCAGGACTACTTAAAACTAAACTATATGACTAAGAGCATATCCTTTCTCTAGTCAGCCTGGTTTTATCCCTTTTACCATTCAAAACCAGTTTAAAGTTCTTTCAGTGATCTCTGCTAACCCTTGCATGGAGATCCTTTTCTCTCTTTGAAAAAGATGAACCCCATCTGTTGCCCATAGGCCTGATGTTATACAGACTGAGCTGTTATTAAAAAACCCAAAATTCTACCAGTGACATCAGCAAGGTATTTATTTGCTGGCTCTTCTGTTTCTTCCCTCATCATTCCCTGCAACTGGAAGAATAGAGAGCACTATGTTCCTGATTGCTTAACCTGTCATCCCTAGGCCCTGAAGCCTTTCTTGATTGCCCTTAGACTTATTATGGCAACTCATCACTTCCTCCATAAAAAATCAATAATGGATAATAATGCGAGGGCTGTGCCATGGTAGAAAATTTTCTCATCTCCCTGGGAGGCAGCAGACTTCTCTGACAAGTGAGTCCAGTCAAGTCTTTGGGCCTTCTGTGCCCCTCAGGAAAGAGTCGCCTATGACAATGACTTGTCTTTTTTTCCTTATGGAAGTGATTTTGAAACAGGGTATAGGCCAATGTAACCATGGCAACTACTCCAGCCTAAGTGGACTATCATCTTCATCATCGTTCACATCCACTTGCAGAGTCTCATTATGCAAGGGCGCTTGGGGAGGTGGGGTTGCCACAGAGGAGATGTGTCTTCTGTACAGGGCAGGAGCTTATTGCTGTTCCTCCGTATTCCTTAAGCCATCATGTCCAGCTAGGGAGAGAGAGAGAATAGGGAATCCTCCATATCATACATCTCATGCCCCTGCTGGGCTTCTCCCAGGGAAGCTGGAGTGTGATTCCAGTAATCTGTCTCTTGAACCCCTCAAACTACTCAACTCCTCCTGAAACTCTAATCAAAAGAATTTCTCTGCCTGGCTATTACTCCCACATGGGTGCTCCCTGCTGCTCTGAGGTAATGGCATGAGACCAAGGCACACCCCACAGCTGGTACCATGGTGCCAGCATGTTCCCTAACGAGGCCTGTCAGGCCTTACTTGCTTACTTGTGCAAGCAGAGTTTAGAAGGATATTTTATGGGGGGTTGACTGCTGCTCCTGGCCCTGGTTAATGAGCTGTTTGGTTAAGCATTTCTATGTTCACCACCAGCAGTAGGTTATCTAAAGAGGCTTTTATTGATGCATTTGTCTGGGTTGGAAGGGCTGTCTCCAGAGTCCTCAACATTTCTGAGTTGCTGTCTGCCACTAGGCATGATGCTGATGACTTGGTCAGATGTTTCCCAGCTAGCCTCCCCATTTATTTAAATTATTTTATACCATACTACGTTTTTGCTTTTCCTCTTGAATTTTAGCTACTAATGATCCAATCTCAGTCAATTTAGCCTCTGGCTGGAGTTTTAACTTATTTGTCTCCAAATACTTTGACTTTTTTTTCTCACTATTTAAAATTTTAATGAAACCTAAGAGAGGGTCATGTGGTTTTACATCAGAGCTGGGTCTTGGTTCCTTGATACACAAGTAGCTAAACTTTTGTGTGGGCAGCAGAAAGTTTTAAGCAGGGATCTGATGAGTTACACCTCCAGGTCTCAAGGACCATGGTAACATTTGAGAGGCCATGCTTGGCAATAGGGTCTGAAATGAAGCTGAGCCTCTGCTTGCTTCTCTGCCTAGTGGGAATTAGTCACCATCAGAGTTAGGATTCTTAGTGGCAGCAAGCCAATTAATAATGATAGATTCTGAATGGTTGCTTCTACCTACTGAAAAAGATCCCAAACTTCTAAATATATATAAAAATCTTTCAAAATGAATTGATAAACAAGATGAAATGAGATTCCTTCAAAGGATCCTCTGCATGTATTAGTAACATGAATGAATTTTCAAGTATTCTTTCAATTATTTCTGTATATAACTTGAAATGCATGACTGTTCAGACAACTGAATGTTATCTAATGCAATTAAGACTACCAGTCTACTGTGATAAAACTGTAAGAGATGTTTGTATGTTTAGAATTAGTGGATCAGTTCCTATATTAGGAAATATTTAAATTTCTAAGAGACTTGGCATTGGTAGAACTGACAGAAGAAAGTTGGTAAGTACCTACCAATTATCTCAGCTGATAATTTTTTGGCAAGTTCCACTCAAGAATGAATTTTGGCTTGTGTGACAAAATTGCCTTCTCCCAAATTGGTTCCTCTCTTGCTTGAGTGAAAAGAATAACTTGGAAGGAAATATTAAAAAATATTCTATGTTTTTATTAATTTTAAAGGCCTTGTATTTCATTTCAGCATTGTTAATGATCTCTATTTCATAGTTATAACACTGAGGATGGTAACTTTTCCACTGTCAACTTGATTTAAAAGCAGTTTTTCAAGTAGAATAATGTGCAATGTTTTCCTCTGCAAATGAATAGTTTTCCTCTACTCAGAATTTGTTTTTTGTTAATGTGCATATGATTTCCCCCTCACTTTTTAAAAACTTCCTTTTTTCTAAGGCATAATTTTCAAACTGAACTTGTTTCACAAGATCCAAGTGAATAATTACAGTGAGAGGCTAATGCAAATGAAATGACAATATAAAAGTATTTCTGAAATTTCATTAAGTTTGCCCCCTAATGTCTTATATGTTCTTCTTCCTCCATTGTTGGAAGCAGTAAACAATGTATTTTTTATATCTGATATATGAGGGTACTTCAGGATATGTGAATCTCTCATGAGTTTTCCACTTTGGTGCCATGTCTTCTGCTCCCCCAAAAGCATTCTTTCGTCCCCAAACTGTTTTTTTCTCAAGGTCAGTTGTAGTTTATTCCCATGCTAGCAGACAGAAAATAGTTCAAAAACTTCAACTAATAACACCCCATTTCCTATGGGTATGTGTTCTATATACTCTAGGGTTCCTTCCCTCACTTCTCTTCATTGAATCCTAGCTGTTCCTCAAGCTTGTAGCATCTACCATCAGACGGGGGATAAGAATGTCTTTACCACTGTAGATCAGCATGTCCTTATGGCCAATGTCTGTGAGCAAACAATGTGTGATAGCTGCATTCTTCTTGCATTTCCCACTGCGGAGATTTGCTCTGTCTCTACAAAGCCTGTGGGAATTTGATTCTCATTTGTGGTCTTTATTGCTTTGGCAAGGCTGGGAGAAATAGTTACACTGGTCAAAAGTTCACTAAGATTATGCTGAGTACGTGCAACAAACTGAAGCAGGGATAGACAAACAACCTAAGGAAACCTTAGAAAATTCTGCAATTTTTCTTTATCTGCACTCATCCAATAATGTTGAATAAGCAATGAAATTTCTGACATATCCCTAACAGTTTAATAGAAGACACTATTTTCCCTGTCACATTTACTATTAGCCATATATTAAGTTCCAGTTCAATAGCTCTTATAATTTAGTTTTGACAAATTGATATCTTACTTATTGTTGAAGTATTTTTCTTATCACCTTGTGGTTAACAAAGGCACTTTTTTGTTACCATTTCATCACATTTTCCTCCTAAACTATCGCTTCATCTTATGTACAATGATTGGCTCTGCTTTAGTACCTTTTAAAATGAGTACTAAACACAAACCATAGATCTTACTGGTTCATATAAAAAAAAGTATATTGTTCAGCATTGCAGAGCATGATTGAACAAGTCTGTGATAATTCCTGATGTGTGCAAAGGCACTTCAGGGGCTGTCATTTTTGTGATCACTTAAATGAAAAAATCCTTATCTGTGCAGATGGCTTTTCCTATGTACCTTTTAGTGGTTTGACTAATTTCCTTTTGGACTATAAATTGCATATGTTGTAGATAAAAAAAGCTGGCTTTCATGTGTAGCGATTATATTTTAAAGGAATAGTAGTATAAGTATCAACCTTAATGTTTTCTTGAGTAATAGCTACTTTTAAAAGTTCAATATATTTTTAACCACTTGACCAAATGATGAGTCAAATCTTAGTTTAGAATTGTCTTGTCTTGATCTAATTTGGGTAACAAAGTGTCTGTGAGTGAAGTTAAAAAAGTGTTAGCCTCTTTATAAAATCCCACGTAATTGCAGAACTGTCCGTATGATAAATGATTTTTTTGTGTTGTTTAAAACCAGCAAAATGGGAACTAATAGAGAAGGCAGCAAATGTAGTTTGCTTATTCAGATCAAATGTACTATATATTGCAAGAAACTAAATTTTAAAAAGTACCCCTTTGAATTAGTGCAGATGTCTCCTCATTTCTTCATTCTTAGAATATTCTCATCAGTTCTAGCTTCAGCTGGGCAGGACTTACTACAGAATGGGTTTGGGTTAGAAGGGACCTCAGAGATCAGCAAATTCCAGCCCCTCTGCCATGGCCAGGGACACCTTTCACTAGACCAAATTGCTCAGAGCCCCATCCAACCTGGCCTTGAACACTTCCACGGACAGGGCATCCACAACATCTCTGGGCAACCTGTTCCACTCCACCACTCTCACAGAAAAGAATTTGTTACTAATATCTAATGTACATCTACTCTCTTTCTGTTTGAAGCACTTCCCCCCTGTCGTCCCACTACTTGCTTGTGAAAAGCTCCTCCCCAGCTCTCTCGTAGGCCCCCTTCAGGTACTGGAAGACACAATCTCCTCTTCAGGCTGAACAGTCCGAACTCTCTAAGCCTTTCCTTGTTTGAGAAGTGCTCCAGTCCTCTGATCATCCTCCTCTGGACTTGCTCCAGCAGGTCCTTCCTGTCCTGGGGACCCCAGAGCTGGATGCAGCACTTCAGGTGGGGTCTCACCAGAGCAGAGTAGAGGGGCAGAATCCCCTCCCTTGCCCTGCCAGCCATACTGCTTTGGATGCAGTCCAGGACACGTTTGGCTTTCTGGGCTGTCAGTACATATTCCTGCCTCATGTCAAGCTTTTTGTCCATCAGAAACCAAAAGTCTTTCTACTCAGGCCTCCTTTTAGTGAGTTCTCTCAATCTGTACTCATGTCTGGAATTACCCTCGTCCAGGTTCAGGATCTTGCACTTGACCTTGAACTTGACCATGAAGATGAACTTCATGAGGTTTGTAAATCTCAAGCCTTTGGCAGAGGCTGTGAAAATCAATGTTTGTGAAGCATTTCTTGTCATCTAAACAGCAAATTAATTTCTTCAGCCAGATTTTTATGTGGTATTTTGAGAGGAGGAGATTTTTATGTTTTGACTTTAAAAATGTGTTGTAATTGAATGATATCTCAAATAGTCTTTCCCTTGCACCTTATTTTTTAAGCAAGTTATGTTTGGGCCTTTTTATACATGTAAATATATACTTAGAGTGCAAACATGCATTTTGCCAGTTCACTTGACTTCTGATTGTGTTTATGTATCACATTACTACAAATCTAAAAATAATTTTTCTGGGTTTTTATTCTTCAAATTATCTTCTTGAACTTTTATGCAAAAAATCATTCGAATACCTATAGTACTTTAGAACTTGTGTAGGAATATCAGATGGTGCTTTAAATACTTTCACTTCAAACAATTTAGATGCCTGTTGGGAGAAAACTTGTTCAAGGTGTATGTTTTATTCAGAGCTGATCTAACTTTGACATTGCTGATGTGCAATAGGTATTAAAATATTTCCACAGAGAAAGTGTATTTTTATCATTTGGACAAACAACCATGCTTGTCCAAATTTTCTCATTTATCTCAAAAAATTAGAGTTCTGTTCATAAAACTTTTTGACTGATACTAAATTTCTAAATGTCTTTTACTACTTTTTCTTCACTAGGTCTGACTAGGCTGTACTCTTAGCTATTCTTTTTCTTCCCTAAGAGTATTTAATGGCAGGCTCAAACCTTCAATCATTTATGTAAGTACAACTGTAATAAAGATGATATAATAGAGATCATCTTAAAGTCTCTTAAGCAAAGATCAACTGGCAAAACAACTAAACAGCATTCAACAAAAGAGTAAGCCTCAAGTCATCTCATTAATAAGTTTTTAGGGAATAACTCAACAATTTATTTGTTTGGTTTTAATAGTTCACTGGTAGTAATAACATGGGCATGTTGCTGTATAAATGGCCAGTTTAAGTATGACAGAAACTCTGTGTTGGAGTTCCTCATTCAAATATTTCTTGCCTTGCATTTGCTGTGTTTCTGTTTTCCTAGTAAAGACTGGTGCCACAGTGTGCTGTCATTCACAAATCAAAGGAAGTGTTCTGTCCAGGCACATATTCTCTGTGGATTGCCTAAGTGCCTGCTGCAATCCAGTTTGGGCCCCAGTTTGGGTGCTACTATTGCTGAATTTCTGTGGTTTTCATGAGTAGTCCCTTCTCTTAAAAGATGTTGAGTGGCAAGGTTCATCATGCCAATTCTGCATGAGTCGTTTTGTATTGGCATTAGAGGTGACAGGGGCAGTGCAGGTGGAAGAGCAAAAGAGTTGAAAAGACAAAAGATGGTAATAGTTTTTATGAGGCTCGTGAATCTTCAAATGTGACATGAATTGAGTACAGAAAAAATGAGGAGCAGATAACCTTATTCTTATCAAGAATATAAGAGAGACTTATGTCAGGACATTTCTGTCAAGAAAAAAGAGATTAGGATAACACACACAATTTCAACTGTTGCACCAAGGTTTATAAAATTGCTCCAAGAAGCTGATTTTGTCTTCTCAGGATGTTTTGCAGGGTAGCAGAGCCTTTAACGAACCCATTCATGCTTTTGCTGTCTCAGCATTCTATATTTCCTCGACTCTGTATGCTCTATGACACCATTGGGACATATTTGGTTATACTCTAATATCTGACATGAACTTTTACTAAGTACTCTAGGGCTAAGTGCAGCACAGCCAGATAATCAGATTAAAATCAATTGTGAACCAAAATTGTTAAATAAATATGTATGAATAGATGATGTCCTTATTCAAATTTATGTTTCTATGTGATGTTTCTGATTCTGGAGAAAAAGCACAGGTGAAGCAAAATGCATAGGAGCATGTAGCTGCCGTGGAGGT
>VZTZ01014052.1:0-10112 GCA_013400955.1 Drymodes brunneopygia
TTTCTGTGAAGGGAAAGGTGACTCTATATAAAAAGTGAAGGACAATGTTTCTTTTCTGTGCACAGCATATTTGGGCTCAACGTTTCTGAATCTTTCATGCTTTGCTAGTATTATGTTACTGTGTACATTGATGATGATGATGATGATGATATTATTATTATTATTATTTTCACAGATTCTGCTTGTCTCCAATGGAGGGAAGTTTATGAAAAAGACACTCATTGGGGAAGCTTATATCTGGCTTGACAAGGTGGATCTAAGGAAAAGAATAGTAAACTGGCACAAACTGTTGGTCAGCTCCACACAAACACACTGAGCAGAGCTGTCTGCTTAGGGCACAAAACATGCAGAGTCTGCTCTAAANATATAAACAGTCTATAACTTGAGATGTGGTTTAAAAGAGAAAGGACACGTTATAAACTGCTCTATATCAGAAAGGAAAAATGCTGTTTCAATGACAGGGACACAGTATTTCACCCCACCCTTTGGGTCAGAAGGTCTAAACTAGTTTGAGAAGGAAAAGACTTAAGCATTGGGACTAAAGCAGTTATTTCAACTAGTCCTTAGGTTTTGCAGCAACCAGTCTTGTTCTGAAACTGTAGAGAGACCATGAATTCTAGGCCGTTCTGTTGGCACTTTGGAGCAGCAGCCCCATCATGCCAACACCAACCCTCTCAATGCAGGGCTCTGTATCAACACTAGTGACACACTTGAAATCTAAGGGGAAGGGACAGCAGGGCAGCTCCTGACTGGATGCTGCTGCATTTGAATGAAGAATATCTTCTTGCTATCTCAGGTGAATGTCTGAGTATAATCCACTCAACAGTATGGCTTCTCAGTTAGGAAAGAAGTAAATAGGAAGATAAACTGCAACTTTTAAGTCTGTGTCAGCACTTCCAAGCTTAAAGTCCCTCTTGCAGGGGATGGGAGCCAAACAGTTAGCTCACTTGGGAAGAAACTGCTGCCTGGCATGGCTTAGGCTGGTTGTTATATTTTCCCCTGTATCATGTTTGAAGAAAGGAGAGCTTTTTCTCCCATTCCTAAAAGTATAGCAATTTTGTTAAAACCCAAGAATTGGTGGTATTAACTCCCCTGTTACTCAGAAGCCATTTAATATTTCACAGCTTCAATCAAAAGTAGTTTCCCTGGAAATATGATCTCATGACCTTTGCATACTTACAGAGAAAATGACCAAATTTCTGCATGTCAGACATTTCTTTTTCTGGCTTAAAAAAGACATTTCAATTTTCATTAGATTATTTAATGTACAATGTCTTCTATTTTCTGAATATATGTAGTACACTTCCACAGGTTGTGCAAGACCAGCTGAAAATATTCTTCTGAAAAATATTATATGTTTCAAAAAAAAAAAAAGAAAAAAAAGTTTAGGTTATTAAGCAACTGGATTGACTGTGAAAAAGTTGCACCATTTAATCTGGTGGCACTTCCCACATACAGTTTTTGGTTTATGTTTATCAACCTAAAATATCATCATGGAACAAGAATAGGAGAAGAAACATAAAAGTGATATTAATGCTACACACACCAAGGAAACTCCTGTTTTTCATAACCTGCTGGTAACCTGCTTAACTTGCAAGCAGAGCATCTTACCAAAATCTTATTAGCTATCTTAAAAACACAACATCACTGACAGTGGAAGTAGGATGTATGCTTTAATGTTGAATTTTATGCTTTCACCAGTATATGTATACCCTACCTCTCATACATTTTAAGAACAGTCCTCTGGAGTTATTGTAAAAAATTCTGTGTTTTGATGTTGTATATGTTTTTATACGAAAATACTTGAAAGAAAAAATCCCCAACTGAAACAAAAAAATCCGATGTGGATACATTTGACATATGTGTTGCTCTCTTGGTGGGTTATCTTGTATTCCTGATGACTATACTGTGTTTGTACTTTGAAAAAAAGACCTGCAAAAAAAAATTCAGTGTGAAGTGCAAGCCATGAGGTGTGCAATTTTGTGCAAACTGCTGGTGATTTTGTTCTTGCTAAGATTTGCTACAAAGGCAGCAAGTCGCACTGGTAGTTGCTATGGGGATTTCTGAGAGGAACAAGCAGTCTCTGGCTGCCTTACTGGAAGCCTGTAATCATCATTCGTAATTGAGAAAGTGGACAGGCGTGCTTTGCTCTCACACACACACAAATGTGGCCAATATTTTTATTGAATATTTTGCTGAGTGGTATAGCTGTGGCTGTAGGGAGCAGCTGCCTTTGAGGTTAATCAGCAACTGGATTAATTCAAGCATCTTTGGTCCTCTGAACAACACACAAAATGTTTCTGCATGTTGAAATGGCAGTTTTGGACTCCTGTCATGAAACACAAAGGGTAGAGTTTGTGAGGAACGTGGCACAGCCTTGGCCAGCTGCAGCAAGGACGGGGCTCCTTCGATGTCACCCGGGGTGGGCGTGTGTCAGACCTGGGCCCACGCATTTGGCTTTCTGAGGCAGCATCATTCAGAGGCCAGAGAATGCTACCAAAGTGTGCCAAGTTCCTTTTTTTGACCAAATTTCTAGGTTGTACTGAAATCACTCTATGCAACACAGATTCATGTTTGAATGCATAGTTTAATTTTTTGTTGTTTGTTGTTTGTTTGTTTTATGAATGAAGTCAGGAAAAACTCTCGTGACAATGTTTTTTAAAAAAATAATCAAACAAGGACTATTAGTATTTTTTTACCGTTTTTGTATATATCTCAGTATATTTTTTCTTTTTTCTCATTAATTTTTGTTTCTTTTATCTGGCCAAATGTGCTTAGATGTGGCAACAGCTTTTATCATTTCTGAGTGATTGATTATTAATGAGTTCACACATTTCTATGATTGCTTTGAAGATACATATTGCAGGGAGGCAACAGCAGAGGCATTTTAACTCTTTTAATCCATAAACCTGCTGAGACAACAGAAATTGAAGCTGCTTTTAGTTCAAGTCTTGTAGAGTGGAAACAAGCTGAAAAATGAGCAAAAGCACAGAGTGAGTGTTTACAAATGGCAGGGATTTATAACATTATCATTATTAGTAGTATGCATAAAATGAGCAGCAAATAGCCACTTTTTTCAGTTTAAAACTAGACATGAGAGTTTCTATGATGAATGTTGAGCTAGTTCTTCATTACACTTTAAAGGGATAGTATCCAGGGGCAATGAGTGCTGCTACTTTATTATTACCCATGGTTTTACATTACATGGATTCTGTGTGGAAGAAACAAAATCCAGTTAAAGTCAGTAACAACCAATCTCTTGACTGGAACTGGCTTTAAATCAAGACCTAGGAAATATTTGAGTTATTTTTCTGGATGCTGGATGTTTGCATGGTTACGTTGTGGGATATGGTAGCTGGTAACCAGCTGATACTGATTCATACTTTGAGAATGATGCTGAAGAAAAGAAGACATCTATTATATTGTAAGCTAGTGTGAGCCCAATAGAGATTATTTAATTAGGATTTAGTTTCATGGAGATATCATAAAGATGTTAATAGTATTTTTTTAAATTATTATTTGAATCATAACTGACACTATTTTTAACTAGTTTATTTTCATTGCTACAATGTTGAATGTCCCAGATTCATTATTTGAGTATATATCTAGAGATGTACATACCTATGTGAATAGCAGAGAAAATTTGTGTGAGTGTAACTTATAAAGGTAATTAAACAGAGAGGAAATTTAGCATAAGTATACACCTACATTATATTTAAACTCTAGTCCTATATGCCTTGTGAATTTTCAGTACACCTGGCATGCAGGATGAATTGCTCTTTATAAATACATGTTGCCTTTAGAAGGAAAATAGAAAGAATAAGTGAAACCGGATACTCTCTCTTTAAACCATAAGAAACATTTTAATGTTTTCTATATGTTCTGTTTTATTATTTTGAAAAAATTAATAAGCAAATATATTGAGCTCAAAAGTTATAATATATATAGATATCCATAATTAAAACTAGATGATTTGATGAGTCATTTTCTTAATTTGTTGCCCTGTAAATAAATATACATTTTTGTAAAACAAACTGAGTTTAAATTATTAACTCCATTTGACATCCAAGCATGTGAGTGTGTCCTTATTTGATTGTATCTTATAGATGTTCAGTGATGTGCTCAGGTGCTCAACAATGGCTGACTAATGTGTGTGCTGTCATGCTACAAACAACGTGTACAGCAGACACAATGTTTAAAAAAAATCCAAAAAACACCAAAAAAAACCAGCAAAAACAACAAAAAAAGAAGAATAGTCTTTTGGCAAATGTAATGTTTCGACAGTGAATGTTGCATGCATAGGTGGTGGTTTGTTGATATTCATTTCGTTTTGAATTTCCTTTAATTTTCATTTTGCTTCCAGAATAATCAGTAAAAATGAAAACAAAACAGACTTGTTCTAAAAGTTGTAAAAACTGAAACAAAAGCAGTACGAGATTGTATAAAAATGCTTGTAAATCTGTCCCAGTTTTCACTTTATGTATAAATCCATGCCATGGTTTTGTGATTGTATACAGGATGTATCTTGAGAACTTATGCAAATTGTGCTCTATAAAGGCTGTTATCCCAGTCTGACAAATAAATATTTAAAATATCTGGTTTGGTTTCTTTTTCCTAATTAACATGAAAATCTATTTTGCTGGTTTATATTTCCCATTTGTTGACCACAATGGTTTTATGGTGATGCTGTACACACTCCCTACACTCTTCTGTCCTCTTTCAGCATTAGCAGACCTCCCAGCGTACAACTCATCTTCCACACTTCATTCTGAAATAAAGAATGGTTCATTCATCAGAACTTTTTTCCAAACAAGTCAGAACCAGAATCACATTCCGCTTGTTGATAACTTCATACAGTTTCATCCCTGGCATTCTATAAGGGAACAAATATATGTGCATATATCAGCACAGTTTGGGAATATCTAGGGATTTGTCTCCTTAGTGTGAAGAAAAGGTGAATTTAAAATATAGCCTAACTCTGTGTCCTTGTAAATTTCTGATGCAGACATAATAAGAAAGAATCTGATAAACCCTAGAAGGATTTTCTCTGGCTCTTTCCTCCAGCAGAAAGAAGATTTCCAGGAACAATATATTTTAGATGTTATTATGAACAAGAAATCATTTTCTTTAAGCAATCATTTTTGTAGTACTGAATTTCACCTGACTAGTACAACATCTGTGATTCTTTCCCATTGATTCTGTATTTTTGAGCCATGTTTAGATCTACATTCATTATATTTACATAGTTTCCCTATTTGATACAAATAATTAAAATTAATTAATTAATTTAAAAAAAAAAACAAAACATGCTCCCCAAGTGAAATAAATTGTTTCAGTCTGGCACCTGAACTGGAATATAGACTGGATTTTTTTTCTGTAAATTGATGCCTCTTTCTCAAANATTTCCTCACATTGCTATTTGCAGGGTTTAACTTAGAAGCTATGATGTGAAACTGGGAATTGGGAAGTTCATAGAATGTTTTTAAAATATGCTGGACTTAAAATTCATATAGTGAGAAGTTACTGAAAAATATACATAGAGGTTCAGGTTAGCATTCTGGCTCTGAGGACAAGTCTTTCTGGAACTCCAGCAAGAATATCTTCAACATATATCTTCAACATTATTCTTTTCATAGAATCATGGAATCATAGAATAATTTGCATTGGAAGAGACCTTTCAACGTCCCGCAGGACAGGGGCATAAGCAGGGACATCTTTGACTACACAGTCTTGCTCAGAGTCCCATCCAGCCTTCAATACCTTCAGTATTTCCAGCAATGGGACATATAGCATCTCTCTGGGCAAACTGTTCCAGTGTGTCATCCCCCTTATTGCAAAAAAATTCTTCCTTTTATCTAGTTTAAATCTATCCTCTTTTTACACCTCATCCTATAGCTACAGGCCCTACTAAAAAGTCTGTCCCTGTCTTTCTTTAAGTTTTGAAAAGCTGCTCCATGATCTCTTCACAGCCTTCTCTTCTCCAGGCTGAACAACACCAGCTTTCAGCCTTTCTTCAAAGAAGATGTGCTCCAGTCCTCTGACCATGTTCACGGTCTCCTCTGGATGCACTCCAGCAGACACATATCTTTCTTACGTTATGGACCCAGAGCAGGACACAGTGCTCCAGAGGGGCTCTCAGCAGAGGGGCACAAACAACTCCCTCCCTGCTGGTCATGCTTCTTGTGGTGTAGCCAATATACAGTTGCCTTTCTGGGTTGCAAGTGCATATTGCCAGCTCACCTCCAGTTTTCAACCAGTACCCCCAAATCCTTGTCCCCAGGACTACTCTCAATTCACATGTACCTATAAGGGGAAATCAGGAAACTCCTTCTTCTCTTATTTTTAAAGGTGATTTTCCTGACACACCTGATGCAGAAAGACATAGTGCTTCTTTTCCAACCCTACTTTATAAGGATGAAAATGACACAAATTTCAGGCCATCAGTAAAGGGTATTAATGAATTTAGGTCACTACAATAAAAAAAAAAGATAATTAAAAGCAGCCATAAATTAACAAATTATCCAAATCTGTCATACCTGGATGCATCACTTTAAACTGGGAAAAAAACCTGAGCATATAAAAATAGTTGGCTGATTTATCTGTATCAGTGTAGCTAAAATGGTATATTTGTTTGCAGACAAGGACTCAGACAGTGTAGGTCTGACAGATGAAGGATAGCTTCTAATTTGAACAGGTTGGTCATTTTGCTGCAATAGAGTGGCTATTACTTTGACCTTTCCAAATGATCTATATGGCTGTATCCTTCAGAATTTCACTTACCGTATCAGGATCTTTACGTGATACAATATCAGGTAAGATTTTTAAGCACAGGTGAAAAAGCAAAGTGTAATCATTTTCTCAGCACAGTGTCAAATCTCAGAAAATTCTTGATATTTGCAGTTCAGCAGCCACAGCTAAGATAAAGATAGAAGACACTGACAGCATATTGGGAGCTGGGATCAATACAATGTTGGTAGGGTCCTTCCTGTCAAGGATCCAAGGAGCCTTGACAGTCAGGAGAAATGAGCTGATGGGAAACTCGTGCAGTTCAAAAAGGCAGACGTGAAGTCCTACATCTGAGATTAAATAATCCAATGCAGCAGGCTGGGGCCAAGTGTGTGCCAAAATAGGGTCAGGCTGCAGTGAAGGGCTTTAGTGGGGTAAAAGGCACAGAAATCCAAGCTGCTGCACAGCCCTACATCATCTGTCCTGCTTAAGGAGCCTTTAAGCCAAAAAGAAACAGACAGTGAGACAGTCAGCTATAAGTGGAATGAAAAAGTCAAGCTGACAAAGAAGAGCTGCAACACTGTGGTGAAAGTGGAATGGAACTAGTGCAGGACCAAAAAGTGCTGTAGTCCTCTTTTTATGAGAGAAGGTACAAAATTTAAGCCATGACACAATGGCACACTTACTGAAAGTTCTCTAAAGCTTTCTAAAAGAGGTCTTTTCACTGTGTTGTGATTCTAAGTGCTCTTATACATAGAAAGTCCTTGATTAATTTATTCCTTATTAATAAGAGATATTGCAATGCATTATTAAATTAATTTTTGAGTTTATTGCATGTACACATGCTTAATGAAAACCACTAGTGATTTTGTTTAATAATTCAGATCTCCAGTCCATCATAGAAACATGAAAAAATCTGTTAAACCGAGGATTTAAGGGCTTTGCAGATGATTTTAGACATTCTCTGCAAATGCTACAAGAAGGTGCTCTAATGTCTTGTGTTGCTCAGCTGGCAACANCACAATTGCTTCTTCCACACCTAACCTAAATTAATTTTTCTTGACTGGAATTTTAAAATACAGAGGAATCAAAATGTTATACTTTTAGACTTTTTTATGGTAATGGACAGAGGCCATTTGAAAGTAAGCCCTAATAATGCAAAGAAATTTCTGTATCTTAATGGTAATACAAGGGAAATTCTGATTTCTCAGAAAGCTATGTTTTACCAATTTTTAAGAACAATAAAAATTATTATAAAAATTCACTATCTATTTCATCAATTCAATCTATAGATAGTAGGAAAATGCCATTCCTTTTTTTTAAAGGTGAGGAGTTGAAGCACAAGAAAGTTACAAGCCTCTTTACAAAGGTTTTCAAGTTACCACGACTTGCTCATCTCTCCTTTGTAAATTATAGGCCTTATTCAGTCTCTTCCTCTAAGAGGAAATCAAATAAAAGAAAATCATATTTCAACTCCATGTTTTGGAAATCAAATTAATAAACCTGGAATAATTTTGTATATCTAAAGAGAGAAGGTCAGAACAGAAGCTACAACTAAGGAACATTAAGCAGTTGTTTTGACAGCAAGTGCCTGGAGCTTTCATGTTGTTTTTGAAGCAAATATGGGCTGTACACATTTGGGCAGCTGCTCAGAGCCTCTTGCAAACTGTGCTCTTGTTCACTATGGTAATATCAGGGTCATTTTCATCAATGGCTTTGAGAATTTCGGAGACTTTGCAACCTCAACCTGGGGGCACTTCATTCTTGCTTCAGACTAGGCATTCAGAAGATATAATATGAAAAAATTACCTTCTTGAAAGCTAAAACTCACTTTGTTAGAACTATATTCTGTTCTCAATCTCATCTTTTGAGACTTCAGGGCACAGTAGAATTTAGTATTGTTTTCTTCTTTTCATTATTGTATTATGGATAAAAGGATGCAGGCATGCAAACTTTTCAACAGCTCCCTCTCTCTCTACCAGAGTTCACTTGATGTCATCTTTATTCAGCTGGTATCGGTGGTTTCTGCTCTGTTGCTTATGAGAGTCTTTTCTTTCTAGTTGTGGTGTATATCACACAGATGGGATCTCCTTACCTAGTTCATTCCTTGTCTCCCACAAGCATATGATGATGGTTCTTCAGCTCCTTAGCTTGGATTAACTCAATATTCAAGCACAGAAAAGCAGCACAGCCTTAGAGGCCTGCATTGTAGGCATTTAAATTTAGGTAAAATAAATAAGTCTAAACTATCATCACAAAATTTCAAGTCAAGGAGCAATAACAGTGCCTGGTAAGCACATAAGAGTGATGTGGTTTAATGAAAATAGGTCCTGTACATAGTTTGAAATCCTTTGCTCATGACAGACAGACTAATCAGTACTCTATGATGTTGCTTTAGGAAAAAAACCCAGAGCTACAGACTGACTTTGCTTACCACCACTCACAAAAAAAAGATTGATCTGAGCTACTCAGGATATTGCGGTAACATCTAAAGTTATCTGAAATTAATCTCCTTTTGTTGTTTTCCTGAAAGACCAGACTTTGTCTGATAAGCAATTGTATGGTTTGTGAATAATTCTTAGCATATTTCAAACCACCAAGTATAGTAAAAAGACATAATACATGTACAGCATACACTCTAATAGCTCAGAAACACACAAAAAAATAAACAGGCAATTTCTTTTAATGTTTTTTTCAGATACAGTGTAAAAAATATTTTTAAATTACTGAATATTGCCAGTCCTGTAATCAGCATTCCCAGAAAGAATCCTATTGCTGAATTACTTTCCTCTAAAAAATAGGTAGTGCATGCATGCCAAGGAAATGTGGTTTTAGTCCCTGAAAGAGCAGTGTCTGGTGATGTGGATCACAGCAACATTTGCACACAGATTTACATAAGAATAGCAAAGCAAGTCAGTGCTTTCCTAATGATGTGTTAGAGGGGAAAAAAAGTAGCCTGCATGTATTAAAAGCTTATTGAAATCAATAAACAGGCTTCAAAACTATATAAGATTTTCTTGAGTAAAAGCTAGTGTCTGGTGCAAGAGCTTTTTTCTCATTCCTACCACAATGCTTATTAAGATCTTTAAGTTCAACACAATTTTACAGACTGTGTTGCCATGAGGCTTCTCAAAAGTTTCAGTGAGGGTGAAATTAGGTTTATCATTATCATTAAGCTTATTTTATACATCTTGGTATGATTAACATAAAGAGTAAATGTTTGAGGGCATAATAAATCAATGTGCCCACATAGAACTCCAAAGGGCAATATTAATCGTTAAAATAAGCTCTCAAAGGCAGGGCTTAATCACATAATATCATCAGTTTAACAATGAAGTAATTGTTAGTATATAGGTCAACATAAGATTCAAGAGAGACAGAAAAAA
>VZTZ01014056.1:0-38611 GCA_013400955.1 Drymodes brunneopygia
TCAGCACATCCTCCTGGGGAGCACCTCAAGGATGGAGTGAAATTCTCTCTAACACAAAGCTGGGTCTGAGCCTCCCAGTGAAGGATCACCCCGACAAATTATTGATTAATACCGAGCAGACACTCTATAAATGAGGTGTAATTTATCAGGGCACAGTGACAGAGTCTTTGCTTTCTTAAAGCTCATCTTCTATTCACTCTTCTAACTTGCTTTTGGCTAAAGCAATTTCTTGAGTTCATCTTCAGCCAAGTGTCATCTGTTCTCTCCCATAATCGTTACCCTTCCCGCTAATTAGTAAGGTTTAGCTTCCTCCTGTTACACACTTAATTAACTTCTCCACCTTTGGAAAAGCAATTTCCCCTGAACGAATTACTATCACGACTGTTTCATACAATGAACTAGTTCTAAGTTTAGTCTCCAAATGAAGCAAGGCTGCTGAGGCAGACACTGAGAGGTGCAGGGGACTTTGTGAAAGTGAACTGGCTCCACAGGGATGGCAGAGACAACCACGAGGAGAAGAAACTCAAAGGGAAAACACTTCTTCACTGTGCCAGCATCAGGAGGAACAGGCTGGGGAAAGAAAGATGAATAACAGCTATTGTGTGTGGCAAATGCTGTTCTCTGACATTCATACAGGGCCTTCCTGTTCTTTTAATGGCTTTGGCTGCACAATGGCTGAGCTCAAAGCTCCATTTGTCACCTGCTTCCTTCACTCAGGTACCAATAACAACACTTCTGCTGAAAGGCTGGGCTTGAGAGGCAAGACACAAAAAAATGAGTTGGCAACACAGCAATAGATAGAGACAAATCAAGTAGTCACAGCTTAAATGAATGGCAAATCATTGGTACAGAGCAGAATATCAGGATTTCCTCCCCCTTCAAGACACTCTGCCTTATCAGGACTTTCTTCTTATGCTACCAAGAATTTAGGACAAAAATCAAGTTAAATATTCCCATGAGTAATTTCTTATAAATGTAAAACAGGAGAAAATCAAGTGTGTTCAATTGATACAAATTTAAACAATGGTTTATGGACTCACAATGTCTGGCCCAGATTCTCTTGACGTGTTCAAACTCCTACTTAAATGGGAAAAAAATAGACATTCATTTGTATGAGGTTTTTTTTGTAGGACTATGCCCAGTTTCCCTCTCTCATTGCTGGCATCAAAAGCAGGAAGCCACTGAAATCAGAGGATGTCCAGACCATAAATGTCATCACTGAAATCAGAGAACATACAGATCATAAATGCTGTCTCTGAAATCAGAGGATGTCCAGGCCATAAATGCCATCACTGAAATCAGAGGATGTACAGACCATAAATGCCATCACTGAAATCAGAGGATGTCCAGATCATAAATGCAATCTCTGAAATCAGAGGACGTACAGACCCTAAATGCCATCTCTGAAATCAAAGCATATAAAGATCATAAATGTCATCACTGAAACCAGGGGATGTTCAGCCCATAAATGCCAACACTGAAATCAGAGAACATACAGATCATAAATGCAATCTCTGAAATCAGAGGATGTCCAGACCATAAATGTCCTGACTTCAGTGTCAGAAAGACACCAAATGTCCCTCCCTGTCAGTTGTGCTGCAAGAAAAGCACTCCTGAGAAATGACAGAGGTTTTTAAATGCTGGGTCTGTTTGGAGGAATTCACACAGACAAATCTTTGTCTTTTCCTTCCTTCCAGCTAGAACTATGGATTTCATTTGTGTCACACTCACTCACCTCCAGCCTGGGGCCAATTTAATGCCAACAGTTTAGAGGAAATGGAGAAGCATGATTGACATGATATCCTAATAACAAGTATCTTCTCAACAGGTTTTAGGAGCAAATAATGCATGCAAGAGCTCCTCAGATGCACATATTAGATCATCATTGTGTTTATTGCTCATTGTCAGCACCTGTCATTCAGATGAGTTGGAAAACGATTGCTTCACACAATTGAAATGCTCATTGTGAGGAGAGTATCAAAATGTTAAGTGCCTGAAAGATTGTTTTAATTATTATTAGTAATAATCTGTCTTTTACTTCCTTTTCTTCCAATTTGACACTTCTGGCCTGTTGTATTGCTCCAATATCCATTGTTCTCTGGCCATTTGTGAAAAGCAAGGTGTGGAGTGAGTGATGCACACAGACACGAGGCAGAAATGCAAGTGGTACTAACACAAGCCACACACAGAGTGTAATTACACCAGAGGTTATAAAAGCAGTGATTATTTCACTCTTCTCATGGTCCTGCTGCCTCTTTTTCAAACATTCTACAAAAAAAAAAAAAGACTCATCTAAGTTCCTCCTCCCTGCTTTCTGTCTGGGGAAATTGTCATTATCTGTGATTTTGTCTGCCTTCCTAATCGCCTCAAGAATCAAATAAACTTTTCTGGGCTTTATATAACAAAAGGAAGAGCAATGCAGCATTTTTCAGATGATAAAGCATTAAGATTTTCAATAATTGAGGACTGAAAATCTTCCAACATCAAAAGCAGAACCTGTTATTTATCATGATTGATTCATACAGGAACTAAGACATCTAAATACCAGTGCCTGGGGAGATCATACAAAATCCCTGGGGTTCATATGTATTAATGACCCCCATATTCAATGAAAATAAGAGGTAGAAGCTCTGTTAAAGCAAATGTAAAACAAAATTAATAAACACAAATGCCTTATTATTCTTTTCTAGACATCTTTCATCCAGACACCAGGAAAAAGGGAAGAAAAAGTTGCCACTTATGAAGATCACGTTTCTTAAAAAAAATTATGAGAATTCAAATAACCTTTTTTTCCCCTTTTAATTAAAAAGATACATTAGGACACAAAGCTAGAAATCTGAAGGTTTAATTAATCACATTGAGTTTAGCTAATGATCTCTTACAAGTCACTTCAGGCCCCAGAGTGTCCCACAGCAAGCAGGAGGACTTTAATAAGATCCATCTGGATCTTAGGGTGGCCACTGAAGTTGTTCCAGGATATTATCAGAGACACAGATGGGATTTCCAGAAGATGTTACAAAATCCTTTCCTTCTGCAAACACCCCCTAGGGCATTTCCCAGCTGCAAAGTTTACTCAGTAAAATGTCAGCCAGAGCTGGACAAGCAGCAAATGCATGGATTTGGGAATGTCCCACTCCCCTTCCCAAATATAAATTGTGCTGGAGCTCAGGAGGCCATGCCACTTGTTACTGGCAAATATTCACATCCATTCAGAGGAGATTTTCATCTGTTCCAAAGGTTTCCTGGGATCTCCCTCTGAGAACTGGCCCTGCACTCTTTCTCCTGTTTCTTATTCCAGGATTTGATCCATTTCTCTCTCCAACCATTAAATATCAGCAGCGCAGGGCCATCGATTTGGTGGCAGCTGGATGCACAGAAATAGATGCACTGGCAAGGAAACCTCTTCCCAGAGACAGAGAACCATTTGTCTGGTCAATATTTGGTAATTCTCTGTATATATCACAGCAAGATCAAGAGTTCGTTTGTCAAGATGCTGGAAAATCCTCCATTTAAGATAAAACACTTATTCAAGAGCAACTTGCTAAGAGCTCCTTCCTTAGCACCAAACAGAAGGGAGACAGAACTGAAAATCTGGATTCTCTTTTTGTATCCTAAATTCCACAGCTCTAAGAATTTTTACAAATCATCTCTTTCAACAGAAAATGGTGAGAAAATTGTACCCAATCAGGTACAACACACAGGAACTGGGAAGAATGAAAAAAAAATTAAAAAAAAATCCCCAAACAGATACTAACATAATTAGGCTGAAAAATAGAGCAGACTCTTCAAATTTATTACATTTGTCTTTGAGGATTGTTATTTGTAGGTCCCCTCTTCTTTGCTGCATGACTGAACATTCAAGAATGAGACCTTTACACTCAAACATGACTTAACCTGATAAATTTCTAACTCAATTTACAGCAACGTCATGCATATGCTAAACCCCATCCAACATTAATATTTAATGAAGAAATAAACCTGCCACAAGAATAAATTTACAGCACATTTAGAGCACAGCATTTTAGAGGTGTCTGTCGAGTAGGTTTTGCTGTCGAGACAAGGTTTTAAACTGCCAATAGTTTAAAAGTAGTAATTTTTCATTGCATTTCATTCGTGTGCTCTGCTCCTTTTAAGAGACTCCAGGCTGTCAAGGTTAATTGAACCCTCAGGGCCCTCAGGATGACTGCACTCATTGGGGCTCTGCTGGCTCCAGGCTCAGCTCCCTGATCCCTTTGCTCTAAATCTTGTCTGCAATGATCTTCTTCATAAATACAATTTCAACTTTAATCTGCGCAATTATGATCTGCTGATCTAATTCTGTGATTTAGCCCCGTGTCTATCTGGCCAGGCTGAAATCTCTGTCTTTGTGGCATCTCACCATCAGCTTAAAGCACCAAACTCAAATAACAAGGAGCAGAGGAACAGACAGCTGGAATTTTCCTCCTGTCTAGACAGCACGACCTCCACCTGCCAGTGACACACTCACTAAAACTCCACATCCAAACCTTCTGCCAGCAAACATCTTTCAGAGTGCTCCTCACAACAGCCCCAGAGGGATCTCAGAGCTTCTGGCTCACCTGCCTCGTGTCCATCAATGTCTGGTGACTTCTTTCTCCCAAGTCTTTGTTTTGGGGGCAGATCAGAAAAATTATTGTATTTTTAGGTCAGCATTAAAACCTCTCTCACCAATCCTGGGGGGGGTTTTTCCTGTGGTCACAAAACTCAAAAGTTTTGGTTTTACTAAAGCTGAGTGCTTTTGTTCAGAGTTTGGAAGAAGCATCAAGGCAAAAAAAGAGATAAGGAACAAACAAGCTTTGCTTGTACTTAGTCTCATCTAATTTTATGCTTCACTACAAACAAAATTAGCTACATTTCCCTGCTAAATTAGTCTAGCACCTCTAAACCAGCTTTAGTCTCTGAGCAAGTGCAGGTGCTTCAGTGTGTTTAGAGGACAGATTTTCCCTTAGGAAAAGTGACTGTAACAGAACTTCAGCTTTCCTCCTGATACAGAGCTTTTCAAAATTTAACTCATCGACTTTTCTGTTGGAATTCTAGTACAATGAACAAATGCCTATTTGGCTTCCTTTTGTCATTCAGAAAGGAACAAATCCTCCAGTATTTTCGATTTTGCAGAATAAGTTCCAACAGCTGATGAGTCACATGGAATGACTTCTTTTTTCAGGGCTCAGGTACTCAATCTCCTAAAGCAGGATGACTGCTGATGTCCTTAAAAAGGGCACATTTGCTCTCAAATTAAAATTTTATATGAATAAATTCTGCTTTAGAAAGAGTCATAGCAAGAACATTCCAGCTTGAGAGTTGAACTAGAAAGGGGGAAAGAAACCCTTGGCAGAATGATAAAGTCATTAGAGGCCTTTCCATGGACATGAGTGAGTCTAAAGTAGCAATCTCTACAGCTTAAATTAGCCACTCACAATCATTCCCATGAAATCAAAATATTAAGAGCAGCTTCTAAATTCAGAAATAGTCAAGTGCTTCATCAAAATGTACGGAAAAATCAGTGAGATGAACCCAAAGGAGAAGCGTCCAAGTTCATTTTCCTTGCCTTTACCCATTTACCCTTTCCAAAGTCTACAGGAGATTTTCATTTATGTGGTATTTGTAACTCAGGTAATGGTGGAACTGATGGCATGATAAAGTCACAGATTTGCCAGCTTGATAACAAAATTAGGGAAAAAATCCACATTAAAAATCTGTACAACTCATTGTAGGGAACGAGTGATGCCAGGCTGAACTTTCACCTCTGTGGGTTGTGGTGGCTCAAGAACAGAAATGCAAATCAAACCCTTCCAGACAAGCCAGCAGCCTCTTTGAACCATTTTGTGTTTCAAATGGGAGATGTACAGCACCAATTTGCTTTAATTTTTTTAATCATGACCATCCTAAAGCTGCAGCTTCCTTGCAGAAGCCATTGAGTCTTTGGATTGTAAAAGAATAATTCTCACAATATAAATTGCCTTGGGTACACTTTCCCCTCAGGCAGTCCTTGTCTCCCCAGGGATCAGCAGTGTTTTGGAGATGTCACCCATACAAAGCGCCCAAGTTTCAGTATTTCCTCAGTTTTCTCAAATATTCCTGTTCTTTTAATCTTTTCCTTCCACTGAGAAGCATCCCAGCTAGCACTGACAGAAATGTATTTCACTCTACTTCAGCTTTTCCTGATGAAAGAACTCCTTTCCTTTCCCCCGAGGAAGTAGTCACTGGAACTGAGCAGGATATTTATTTTCATGCAGGAAGGCATCAGCATATCTGTTTAGAAAGCAGTTTCTTCCACTCTGCTTTGTGTCAGGACAGGAATGCTAAACTGCATCTCAATTACCAAACCTCAACGTGGAAGATTCAGGCAGCCTCCTGCACCCAGAAAGGCTATAATAATTAACTCCTCAATAAAGCTGTAATTAATTATTGACAATTTAACGTCCCTACTTTTAACCTTAAATACCAGGCAGGAATTGCTGGCTGTCATCTCTTCTTCAGCACTGCCAGGTGCAGCACAGGTGTTTCCAGTCAGGTCACCCTGACTCCATCAGCCACTTGCACCATCCATTCCCACTGCAGCAGCAGCATCCTTCCCTGCAGAATAGTGATGGATCCTTCATTTGAATAATTTAGAGCTGAGCTTTATAATAGAAACTCCTCATTTAGTAAAATGAGATACTAAACAGACCCTGGAAGTGCATCCTCTCCAGCATTTCCCACTGAAACGTGGTTCTCTGCTGCTGATAAAAACCCAGAACTGTGAGCTCCAATATTAAATTGTAGCCACTAAATTGGATGTTCATCTACTCCCTCTTCTGAGCTTTTCCTCTACAGCCACTCTGTGTTTTGAGTCTGTCTGTTAATTTATAAGATGTCTGCTGTTGTGGATAGCTGTTAAATAGTTAATAGGGATCCACTGCACTTTGTCCAGCAGCACAACTGCAGCCTGCCTAATAAAAACCCTCCTGCAGTAAGTAATGATTCTCACTCCTTTCACACCTCTCACGCTGAATTCACAGTTGTACAGTTAAATATTTCACAGTGTACAGAAGAAAAAGCCTGTATAGCTCCTCCATGTAAATTACTTTTATACCACAAGGCTTCAGAAAGTCTCCAAGCTGAGCAGCCCTACCCGAGTATATATTTCAAGTATGTAGGTTCAAATATTTTAAAATAAAAAATAACTTTTTAACACCGAGGTACTGCATTGGCTAAGCTAAAATGATCTTTCCTGAGCACAGGTGCTGTTCCAGGTGTGCAGCCTAATGCCCAAGGAAAGCCATGAATTGATCCAGCTTTAATTAGCACCTGGAAATTTCCTCCAAGACAAATCTTTTCACTGTGAAAAGTTGTTGCAGGAGTTGCTGGTCATGGGCAGGGGAGAGAAACTCAACATGAAAAGGTTTCTCTTACTGCTGCAATGGCCTCAGGGATTTCTGAGACCAAAATTAATCACAACAACAGTAATTTTGCAGGACAGCAGAGAAGAGCCCAGGAGATCCAAAAGGTGCAGGAGTAAAAGGTACAAAGCAGGCTCAGCTCCCTCCTTGGCTGTGCAATGTCCATTTCTGCCACCACTGACCTGCTCTGCCCAACACCAAACCCACCCAAATCTACTTCAAAATGTTGTCTGAGAGAAGAAACACAGATTTATAATTGGGGTTCAATGAGTTTAAGGAGTTTTCATCAGTCAAAACCTACTTTTTTTTTCATAAACAACTTACTTTTTTGCTTTTACTGTCATAAAATTTGAAATATCTTCAAAAGAATGCAATTAGAACTTTGAGAGGAACAGGCAGAATTTTGTGAAAGTACAGACCATGACCACTGAGGTTTTAAGACTTTTCCATGACCCTTAGATTACAGAAAACTCCTAAATACCAAAATTATGTTTGACTGAAAAGCTCCAAATTAATGAAGGAAGACTTAACAGAAATTTCATTTCACACCTCAAAATTTCAAGTTTCAAATTGCAAATATTTCTTAGTGGCCCAAATATTTTATTTCAGAAGCCCTCACTCAGTGGTTATCATGAGTGTACATCTAATTTTAATTTCCAGTTCCTGTGTGGATCACTAGATGGCACATGCCCAACTTGGTGGACTGGTTTTATGCGGAAAAGATCTTTTTGCAAAGACTCTTCTGCAGCTAAGGAGTACCAGGAAAGTTAAGACACTGCTTTGCAATCTGCTAATTATCTGTCTATTCAATTCCTTATTTAGCATAAATGCTTTCAAAACAGATACGAAAACAAGGATGTCCAAAACAAGGAAGGGCTCTTATTATTTAAATGCAGCTGGGGAAAAAATTTATAGTATGTCTGGAAGAGCTGCAATTTGCTTATAATTTCTGAGGCAGCTTTCTTGTCCTGATTGTGTATATGTGCTTGAAGTACATTAAGTGGTTGAAATACAGAATGATTCACAAACTAACATTCTGTTTTATATTTATTTTGGGAAATACATTTGATCTGTTGAAAGCCTTGGTTAGATAGAAGAGGTTATAGAGCCTCTTTTTTTTTATTATAGATATATTCTGTTTTTGCAAACAGAACACAAAGTAGGCAAGTGAAGGCTTTCATTTAGTCAGAGCTGGGTGTGGAGCAGATAAAAGCATTTGGGGCTGAGTGTAACCCTGTTATTACTCATCATCTATGAGCAGCCCTGATGCTCTTGCTTACCAAACAAGCCTCTTAAAATATAAGATACATTTTGTGCTGAATGCCTAGTAACAGACAAACTCCTTCAAAATGAGTGCTCAATTTCTCATTCCCAGCTGTTTTCCTCTCAATGTTTCTGGATGATTTCAGTGATTGCCTCTGCCAGGGGGACTGGGACTGTCCCTGACCCTCAGCCCCCAGCCCAGTGCAGCCTCTCAGCATCAGCCCCTCCACATCAGCCTAATCCAACACCAACAAGCCCTGAGGTTTCCCACCAGCCCTAAACTCTGCTATCCAGCATATTCTGTTCTTAATCTTCATCCCATGTGCACCAGTGTTGCACTGCTGGCAACAGAAGAAACACACAGGTTTCAGAGCAGCAGTTGAATCTCCTGGCAGGACCGACCAAAAGGGCCCAGCCCTTCTTTATTCTCTTATTTTTATATGTTACTAAANGGGCATGAAAGTTGCCCATGTGGAGAGCTGACAGCTCCAGGTGCCAATTTCCTCTCTTTCCATGCAATCCAACACCAGCAGAGCTGCAGGACGGGATTTCCACTTGCTCCATGCCCAGCTTGAAGCAGCTGCAGTGCCAGCACAACAACCAAAAAAAAATTCCACACTGAAAAAATCTGATTTGGGGGCTGCTTGTGTGCCCAGCTTTGGTCACAGGCAGAGCACAAGCAGAAATATTCTTCCATGTGCATGGCACTGCTGGAAAAATGTGATGGTATAAATCTTGTTGGAGATTCCTCCAAGGGCATATTGCTGAGATTTCTTTATTGAAGTCACAAGTTTCCTTTTGCTTGCACATATTCCCTAACACTTCCTGAAGTTTGTCACCTTCGGGCTCTCAGTGAACTCTTATTAAAATGAATCTGGCATCTCATGCCTCTGATTTAATTCCTTTTATTTGTTCATGGGTGTCTAGAAGTAAAGAGTGTGACATGGAAAAATAACAAAAAAAATAGAAAAAAAAAAGAGATAACAGGCTTTTTTTGAAATCTATTCACTCACCCTCCCCCAAAATCTGCTGTGGAACATCAGAGCAGCCCTTCAGTGCTTTGAGAACTCCCCAAACCCTCTGAAATTAAAGACGCTGCACTCAAAATAAAGTCAATTTCTAAGAAACTGAACCAGAATACGGCCTCTATCAGTATAAAATTAAAATAAATATAGTTTTTAAACAGTTATTGCAATGTAAAACAGATTACAGAGGGTATAGAAGTGCTCTCCAATCCATCATGCATTGCATGGGCCAGACTAAAGCCAGACTCAACTATTTCTGGCCATAAAGGAGCTCTGTCCTTCTGCTTTGACCATTGGGGAACCACTACAGGCTGTCTGTGACTTTTAATCTATGAAATTAGATTATTTCCTTCTATTTTAGGGATGAAACAAAGAGATCATCAAGTAGAGCCTGAGGAAGAGTTTTTGCCTATTTTGTATTAACTGAAAGGGGGGAAGGTAGAGCTCAGGCTCCTTTTCCTCACACCTGGGACCTTTGGGGCTCCCCCCCTGCTGCAGATGCTGATTTGGGGATCAGACATTGTACAGCACCCACAAACCTCAGCCAGAAGGGTTTGCTGGCTCCTTCCCCTTGGAGCCCCTCAAAATCCAGCCCAGGAAAGGATCTGGGAATGTGCCACACATGGCTGGTATTTTCTTCTGCCTTAAGAAAATAAAATTTCTCAAGTGGAAGCAGGGGAGCAAAGTTCATTAGAAAAAAAAATAAAATCATGAGGGGAGGCAAACTGAAGAGTTTGTGTGTGGCAGAGAGGGGAAAATGCAAAATTGGATAATTTGGCTTAGCAAAGCCTCTTTTCTGAGGGGATCTCCCTTAGGCCAAGCAGCCCCTGCAGTCTCTGGTATGATAAAAATCAGCTGGCAAGAGCAAACCCCTAAATGTGGTTGTGCTCATCCAGTAAAAGTCAAAAAGGCATTTTGGATAGCTGGGATTAATGCTCATTGGAGCCCCAAACAGATCACTGGGCACACAAACAATGACAGCTCCTCCTGGTTCTGGCTGGGGCAGCTCTTGTCCAACACCAGAATGATGGGCCTGGACTCACCAGGAGATTTAAGGCAACAAATTCCCTTAATCTTCAGTTTGCCAGCTAAATATTTCCTAGCTTGGAGGGAGCAGCAATGTAATCCTGTTACTCTCTCTCCAAATTATTTGTACCTCTACCAACCCCCCCTCATTATCACAGAGCTGCCCGGCTGACAAAGCCCCTGGCAGAGGTCAAGGTTTTGATAGCAGTGCTACATTAAACATCAAACGTAAAAATATATGAATTTTAAATGCAATCTGAGGCTGTTTTGAACTCATTCTTTGAACAGGCTTGTTTCACAGAGGAAATTAATGAAAAGTTAAAGGCCAAAACAAAAAGTTACAGGAGAGGCTTGCTGTTTTCATTAATAAGTAAAATAAATACTCTGAAAAAGCTTTTCTTCATTTTTATTGCTCTCAATGCTTTTAAAAAGGCTTCTCACCTGACACAGAAATGCTCCAACAGCACTAAATGCTCAGAAAACATGTAGTCATTTTGTGCAAACCTGCAGGATGGCATATTTACATTCATGTTAGGGGATGCACATAAAGAAAACTCAATTCCAGCAACATCAGATGCGAAGCTAAATGCCAAGAGAAATTATTCCAAGAGAAACAGCACAATAAAGAAATAGAAAATTGGCATTTCAGTCGTGCAGATGATTCAGTCTACATTACTTTATTTTAAAATTCACATAATGGGTAAAACATCTGCCTCCTCTGAACCCATCTCCATTATTTTCATGAGTCAGAAGAACTCTCAAGGAAAGAACCAGGATCAGGAGGACACAGAAAGAGCTGTTCTCCAAAATGAGCTCATTCACAGAAGTCAAAATGCTGTTCCACATTCCTGCTTACAGCATCCACATCCCGTGGAGTTCAATTTTAACTTGGAATATGGCACAATATAAAACCTACTGATATCATTTTCTGGACTTTGCTGAGGAAATGGAGGTAATGAGGAGGAAATCATAAAGAAGGTGTAGGGGAAATAGATGTCAGGAGATGTATTCAGGACCATTATGAAGAGAGGTGCACATCATTTTGTTCCTGTGACTGAGCTGCGAGTGAAATCCAATTTGCCCAGATTTCATTGTGTAAACCAGGTGAACAGAAAATAAATTTGTTCTAAAATAAATCAACTTTTCCACACTGCAGGAAAATCAAATTCAGAGCCGAAAATCAAGATTCAAAAAGCCCATACAGAAATAATGAAAAATGAGCAGACATAATCAAAATAAAGCTTTGACTCATCCTGTTGCCACAGCTGTAAAAACATCTTTTAAAGCTGGTCCTCTTGTGCACATGACAAAAAGGAAGGTGCCAGCCTTTGCATGCTACCAGTGGCTTGTTTTCCTTAAGTGTTTGTTGTGCCTTGCAAGCCTAATGAATTATGTTTATAAAGGTTAATTAGCTTTCTCCTATAATTCTACTCGAATGCAAAACTATTGCATCTCAAACAAATCAGGGAATATACACCCAATTATTATTCCAAGTGCAAGTCAGTGGAATATTCCAAATATCTTCTTCCTTTTTCCTAGCAGACAGGCTGGAATGTCTTAACCCTTTCCTGCAGAATTCTCCAATGCCATCCAGGCACAATCTATGCAAGACAGAAATTCTGATTTCCAGAGTGACCAGCTGGGCTCTGTCCTGCCTGAAAAAGCCTCAAAAAGCTTCAGGTGCTACATTTTGTATGAAGAAATGTAAATCCCCATGGCCAGTATATTCCATATACATCAGAAAAAAATATTAAGAGGTACAGAAGTTATTAAGCACAGGGACTCTGAGCAGAAACTCTTTTTGCAGTCCAACATAGACTGGTCACAGTGTAAGAACAACCAGAACAGTGGGGGGACAAATGTTCTGAAGGAAAGCTAAACCACAATACTCCCAAGGTTAGAGTTCAAGTTAATACCATTTATTGAATGCATTAACCACTCAAAAATATTGAATTTTCATAGTAATCTCTATGCTGGAGGATTACGTTTTCTGTCTTAATAGAATAACCAGCAAAGTCCTACTTTTTGTTGGTGTTACTTTCACAGAGTAAATTTTGTTTTTTCACACTGCAAACTTTCATGACTGGGTACATTTTCTGATTTTTTCTGCCAGTGATCTGCAGAAGTGTAGGAAGAACTGAACAAAAATCCCTTGATGCAGTGGACAAATGGCATAATTGGGGTGTTTTTTGCTGCTCCTGTTCCTTAATATCACTTAAAGTTCTACTCATATTTCCAGCTGTATGCACCCTAAAATCAACAGGTACCATCAAACAAACCAGGCTAAATAATCTAAATTGCTGTCAGATATCAAAAGAGTTTTTACCTCACAACACATAAATTACAAGTAAGCATAATCAGTTATTTGGCATCAAATGCAAATAATCTGTTCCATTACTGTAGAAGTATCTTAATCAAGACTCTAAAATTAATGCCATGATTCAGAAAACACATTACTGTTCAAACAAAAATATTAAGCATCTGTGTTTCCTCAATATGTTTTGCTAATTTATCAGCAGCAGCTCCTTCCCCAGAGGCTCATGGAGCACAAATTCCCACGTTTTGGTCTCTGGTTTGAAACCACCCTCTGGATTTTCACAGGGCTGCAATTTTTCTCCTCCACTCTTAACTTGACATAATAAGACCCAAAGTGATGCAAACAGTTTTCAAACAGCTCAGGAGTTGGTGAAAAATGCATGTTTTTACACACGTAGTCCATGTTCTGGGTTTTGCAGTGCCTTATAACACCCCAATTTCAATAAATATGAAAACAAGTTTTATTGTGATATGCATAATTCATAAATCATTTATTTAGATGCTGCTTGAAATTCCTGCAGGTTCAAGCCTTTCATGCTCTGTGTTTGAATAAGTGTGATCAAAACAACTAAACTTTCATTAAGGAAAATAAAGAAATAAATTCTAAAGTGATCAGGGGCTCAATCAAAGAGTTCTGCTCTATGGGCCCTCTCAGTGCCAAGATCCATTTAAGAAAAAAAAAATCAGGTAAGAAATGGTAATTTTAGTCTATTATTTTTGACCTCACATCATTAATAAAAGTATATCAGTATTGTAGTTATACTAAACAATATAAATAAGCATCCTTCTGCAAGACTCTAAAGCTCAAATACCGAGTTAACATTAAGCTAATTTTAATCTTTGAAGAATTCCACACAAATATTCTCTTTTGCTTTCTTTTATGCTTCCATTTACAGCAGTGTGTAACCAAAAACTCCAATACATAAATTGATATCTTTAATCTTCATGATGGAAATGTACAGAAACTTGCAGGCTGTAAGATGAGTTCGTCTGCAGATTTCAGCTTTTCCCCCCCATCTTTTCTGGCCATTGAACAGCTTGGAAGAATTCTGAATGGGGCTTGAATTTATTTCAGCACGTTGATATATTTGTTTTTATAATTCTCTATTGACAAGACACTCTGCTCCAGTACTCCACTCATGTAGTATCTTACAATAAAATGTGTAAAAGGATTCTCTGCACTTACAACCAATAGCAATTTAGGAATGGATTAGGGTTTTAATTGCTTTCTTTGAGTTATTTTCATCATATTGACAATTTGAGCTGCCTTAGTCTACTTATACTGTTCTGTAAAATAATTTTGTTCCTTATTGACACAAATGCCCCATAACCAATTTAGGCAGCCATCAGGTAAATTTAAGCCTTGCTCAAACTTAATGATCTAAAAATACACAAAGTCTTGAACCAGTAACTAAACAATAAACACAGCAGGGAAAACATCTCGGTGTGGCGAGATTTAATGCAATTTTTGTGATTTTTAAAGCCACCCAACTATGGCAGCATGGATTTCCGTGATGGATAACAGGGAAATGAATACCCTACCTGATTCAAACTCAGATCTAAGGCCTGCAGCCTTGCAGTACAGGACATGGATTGGAGTTCTCTGCCTCACCATGAAAACAGCATTGTCCAAAAAGTTCTTGAATTCTGGCAGGAGAGATACACAGAGGAAAACTTAGTCAGAAAGGGCATTATAACCTTCTGGATTAGAAAGGAGAGAGAATAATTCTGAAGTTAAGTATTTATTTACCTCTAATAACAAGGCAGCTAATCTTTGCAGATTAGCAGAACCTGTTTATAAAGCTCCTCAAAAGCAGGGAGCTCTGAGCTGCAGGCTTTGTTTGGGATATAACTCTGTGTACGATGAATTAATAATTCAGCTTCCTAAACAGAGCACCCACATCATTCCTCACTGCTCAGCAGACAAAGCATTGCCTCACCAAGGCAGGGCATCCTGAAATGCCATCACCAGGGCAGAATCAGCACAAAACATCCCTCTGCTCCCAGGAGGGAGGAGGCTGGAGCTGTGCTACCCAAGAGAGGGGACACAGCTGGCTTTTGGGTTTTGTTTTTATGTCAAAGCATCACAGCAAAGATGGAAGGACTTGTAAAAGGTGATTCTGCTCAGTGAGGCAGCCCCAGCAGCACCCAAAGCATTGTGCCAGGTTCCTGACTTGCTCACAAAGACTGTGGCTGACAAAACCAGGAAAGAACAGTGAGCAAAGCAGGGCTCTTCTGTCATGGTGTTATGAGCTCTAGACCCTCTGGACACACCTTGGGGACATCCCACCACTGTTCTTAATTGTCCACAAACCCAGAAAGCACACAGTGACTAAAGCAGGGCTATTGTCACTGTGTTCTTAGACACACCTTTGGGACATCTCATTGCTTTAAAATCCCACCACCCCCTGGATGCTGTTTTATCCATCCAGATTAAGTCACTTTTCAGCACAGGGGACTCTGGTTCCTGCAGTTCTGTTCTTCCAGCTCCTACATCAGCTGGGCATTCCAAAGGCCACCAGGGCTGAGTCCTCAGCTGCAGCTCCCAACACAACCTGCAGCACAATATCACCTCCATTCTTTTATTTCCTGCAGTTTGGGACATTCTCCTGATGTATTTCTAAAGGGTAAAAAGAGATATTCTGTAGGAATCCCTACATTTTAGTCTGTGGACTCACAAACATCAGATATGTGTTCAGTTGCTCTCAGAAAAAAACATTCTTTACACCTTATTTTTACAGACTGCCTGAGAACACCTATGGGTAACATAGGGTTAACCAAATCTGCTTCTGCTTTAATTTTTTGGGGGGATATTGATCAAGAGGAGTTGTCCTTTGCTCTCCATGGGTGGTGACAGGGCACAAAATGAAATGTCAGGAATTTGGAGCTGATATCATCCAGCACCTGAATATAACGAGATTGGGAAAGGAGATTGACACGTGAAGACAAATGAGTTGTGGTTGTTTAATTAATAAAGTGCTTTTTCTGTATGTGTGAGAGAAATGGAAGGAGCAAGCAGGCAGGAGTAGGCAGTGCTTCCACAAATAATGTGGGTTCAAGTATCGTTAGATTTTATAAAAGATATTTTCTCAGAAAAATAAAGAGGAGCCAGTCTTCCAGCCTGAACTATTCATAAAGCAGCTTAGCCTCTACTTTATTAAGTGTTTTATAAAAATATAAACATTTACAGAAATCATGTCGCTATATTTTTATATATTTGTAAATAAAATCTAACCAAATTTTAGTCCTCTAAAGTTCATAAACAGGCAAAAAAATATCTCTGTGTAGAGAACTAATTTACAATTCTTTATCGTTAATTACATTTACGGAACACTTGGGATATTTTAAAATACTCAGATTTTATTTTATTTTTAAAGGCATCTCTGGCTAGTGGCTGTGGTTATTAAATGAACAACTGTGAGCATTCCAATTCATGCAGAATAAAGTACAGCTCTCTACGGCTTCATTCATGCTCTTAAAACACAAAGTAATGGAAGTTTTATAATCTAAATAGATCTTTGAGTTTTTACGGGTTCAGTTTTTAATGTATTACTATTTAAGGGAAAATAACATTTTTCTCTGGAATAAAAGTGTATTTTGACTTCTGAGAAAATGTGGTGATCCATAAGGAGTTAAAGGATAACTCTTACCTAAATTAGGTTTTCCCTACGAAAAGAAAGTTTAAATCCTGGTAGATAACACCACCCATGTGAGAATAGCTGGTGTTGTGCAATTTGGGCACCAAATTCCAGCAATAATCTGACAATCTGCAGTGCCAGAAACTGGATTTGGGGGCAGATTTCCATCACCCTGCTGATAACATTTCATAATCTCCCATCCTTCACCTCATTAGATCACAGTGACAAAAAGGACATGAGAATAAAAGCCTGTAAGACAGAAGTTGAAAAAATACGCAGGAAAATGATCATTTTGCTTATCCTCTTTTTTTCTCAGCTCTTCCCATTTTTCTGTCTGTCAGCACAGCATTAATGTACAAATATTAATCCCTTCCACAAGTCCATTTCCTACTCATTCCCAGGAATGCACAGGAGCATTACTGTACTGGATGCACACAATGTGCAAACCTGGAGTAAACCTATTGAAGTTGAAAGCATAGACAAAAAAAAAAACCCAACAATGTGAGTGTTCCAAAATTTTTTTTTTCCTCTTCAAAATGCATCAAAATTCAACTTTTCCTTCTCCTGTAACAAGCCCTGCCACATCCCCTGTCTCCCCCTGACACTTCTGGCCATGAGGAATCTTCTCATTTTTGCAGCCAGGTGCCCAAGGCTCTGCATCTTTATCTAACCCAGATAAACAAACACCTGCCAGGGGTTAGCTCCTATCTGATCACAAACCCACAGTGATAAGGCTGCAATCAATTCTCATCAAATCTCGCTCTGGGGTGGTTTCAGAACCTGTGACACACCAGCACAGGGTGCAGTCATGCTGACTTTGAAAAGTTGGTTAAAACTGCTGTCCATTCAATCCTGATATTATTAAATACTCGGTTTTTGTTATCCTCTATTCAAATTGAAATTGTTTTCTCAGACAGGTACAGGTTTCTGTACATCATAGAAATATTCTCTACAATAATTTTCTTACTTTTATCAAGAAAAAGAATAAATTCCATTATGTTTTTCAGCTCACAGAATAGCCTGAGTTGGATACTACTGTGCATCCAATACAGTAACAATACCATTTACTCTGTAGGACACTAAACACTAGCCAGGCATCTTCAAGGAGAAATGCAAGCTTGAAAGATGATTTAAGCACAGTCAAATTGGAATTATTTAGTGGAGAGTTAGAGGAGAAGAGACAGCTGTTCACACTAGAACCCAGGATGAAATACTTGTTTCATTACAACACTTCCCCAATATTTAGGAAAAACACCCCTGCCATCAATGAAGGTCCAGCAGCAGAAATAAAATTTGCATCTGATTTATATCTAAATTGAAAAGCAAAATGTTTTGAAATTCCCATATGTATGTAATTTCTTATTCATTAAAGGATAGCAAAACTTACACTGTGCAATTTAGAACTAATTTATGTTTCAGTGACAGAGGTTTGATTAAGAGATAATACTGTAACTAAAGCACAAGGACCAGTCTCTGGTTCAGAGATAATGCAATTTACAGGCATCATTTGATCTCAGACAAGGAGAGGCCTTGCTTAGGAGAAGATGCTGCAATTATTAATTGTAGGGGCAAACTTGTAACCTTTGGAGATGGAGCAGCCACTCAGGACATGAGAAGAAACATGAATTTTCTGCCCTGGATGGTTATTCAGAGTCTGCGACAAGGAGATGAGTTCTGAAGAATGAGTGGTTTCATTTGGCAATATTTTTTTCTGACTAGAGACCACCTCAGGTGCATCAGTGCAAAAGCTGAATTATTTTATTCAGAGAACAAACTTTAGAAGGTTTTAAGAAATCCCCCGTCTTTTATAAACAGAACACTCCTGGTATTTAATTTTAAGTCTATGGTAGTATAGTGAGAAAGATCTCTCTTTCTGAGTTTAAAACTGAGTTTAAATCCACAGTTTTAAAGACAGAATCAGGGGTACAATAATACCTGTGGCACCTTCAGAGTTTAGTGCAGGTTCCTCTCATCACTGAGCACTTTTTGATGGTGTAAAACACAAACATCCAGCTCAGGTTTCCTCTTCCTCCACTGCCCTAAAGCACCCAGCCAGAAGCTGTTTAAAGAGCTCTCACCTGCAACACCTAATCTGGCAAAAGATCTTTTATTCCTAAAAGGAAACTCATGTTCAACATGAGGGAAATTACCAACAATGGGAACACACACGACTGATGATTTAAGATTATTTATAAAGGCTGTTGAAAAGACAGCATGGAAGATGAAATGTGCATATTATTTAGGACAAAAGTAAGAAAAAAGGAGGACTCCAGGAGTAGGCAGGGAAGAAAGTTAATCCTATGAAACCCATTAGTCAATGTTAGTGCTGTATCCATTTCTGCAGCAATCCTTGGGACTGGGTTACCTTTACAATTTCACCGTTCAGGACCTTCCTGAAAAAATTTCCCTCATTATTTGAATTAAATAATGATTTTAAGTCATTCACTCGGTTATTCCTTATGTATCATACTGATTAATAAACAGGAATCTAATAGTTTATTAAGACTTATTAAGACTATGAAACCTAAATGGCTTTCACAATCTCCTTCCCACCCTAGTAGACAGAACCTCAAGAAATGCTGAAGAAACCCATAATCTCTTCCAATTTCAGTCTAATGCATTAATTTCTTAAATAAAACTGGATATCTCAGAATAAAAGAAACAGAATAATTAAAAGTTGCCATTTGTGTAATTGCTCCCAAAAATCTCCAGTCTGGAAGCAATTTTCTGTGTGTTCTCAGATACGGGGACCAGATTTGCCAATAAATCTGAAATCGAGACAGAATTATAAATTTCATGAACCAGATTCTCTTCATTCATGGAAAAAATATTCATTCTGACAAAGACCCAGTAAAATGCTGTGTTGTGGCTGACTAGAGTGAATAAAAGATCTGGACCAGAATATTCACCTTGTTTCCTGACAGCAGGGAACAATAATCTACCAAGAATAACCAAATCTATTCTCTCTGCAAAACATGTATCCTCTTCCCACTTGAATTAAAAATTGAAAACAAAAATTGTAATCCCAAGCAGAATATTGGAAAGAAAATACAATTTTAACTGTGGCTCCAAGAATAATCTGCATCCAAAACTAACAGCAATACCTTAGGCCCTTGCTCTGTTCTAAGAAATGAAAACCTCTACTTCTGTGACTGCGAGTTAAAATTAGAATTGCTTCCTGGAGAAGAGTCTTGGCTTTCTGACTTTGCTGCTTTGCAGGTCTCCTCATGTGAATGTTTGAGCAGTCTTTAGGAGAGGGCAGAGCCAGCAGGTCTCCAGCCTCATCCAAAATACATCCTGGCAGGCTGAAATCAATGGGATTTGTCTGCCAGCTCCTTCATCCTCGTTCCCGTCTGCTGCCGACCGCGGCCTCTCCCCGGAGCCACTGCACCTGGAATTGTCTGAGAAATTTGTACTCCTCCAGTTTACAAATCACTTAAACCCCTCCAGGGAAAGGAAGGGGAGAAGTTCTCCTTGCTGGCCATCCTAGACCCGAGACCTTGTGTTCCAGGAGCACCTTGGCACAGCCCCTTGGAGGGGTTTTGCAGCTCCATCTGCTCCATCTGCTCTTGCTCTGCTGACAGGACCCTCAGCCAAGGAGGCTGCAGCTCTCTGCCCAGCTTGCCAGTGAAGCTCTGGGATGAGCCTGATCAGCTTTGGAAGAAGTAAATCCTGCAAGTTTTCCATTGCAATTTTGCTGTAATCATTTCTCAAATCTCCTCAAGAAAATGTACATTTATATACATTTACATACCTAGACACAGGTGTGCCTTGGTACATTTTTAACCCCAGAGATGATTTATAAGCCTAAAAATAACCTGACACTAAAGTTTATTGATGCAAGATATCCCTACAGATCATAATACTTTGTTTCCCCCCAAATCCCCAAAGAAATAATTTCAGGAAGCACAAGTTTACTTCGGATTTTGTACTAATTTGATTTATTTGCTACTAACAATACCTGAATGGTGTTTTATGGGCACCAGCCAATACAAGAGGTGTCCTCATTTTCCGTATGAAGTTAGAGAATTGTTTCCCAGCTCTTTTCCATGCATACATTAAATTCTTCATTGCTATTAAGGAATTTATCTATTTATTCCCCACTTCTCCTATAGGCTAAAGGAAAGAACTGAATGAACAACCTTTGTTCTGCAAGGATTTTGGGGTCTGTTATTATAACTAACCATTAGTCTAAGCTTGCCATTATTTGAAACCGTGCCCCAAAATTAAGACTTGACATAAATCTGTTCATAAATCATCCTTTCTTAACCCATTTTATGTCAGTTGAGTGGCTTCAAACTGAAAGTGGGTAGGTTTAAATCAGATATTAGGAAGAAGTCCTTCCCTGTGAGGGTGATGAGGCCCTGGCACAGGGTGCCCAGAGCAGCTGTGGCTGCCCCTGGATCCCTGGCAGTGCCCAAGGCCAGGCTGGACATTGGGGCTTGGAGCAGCCTGGGACAGTGGAAGGTGTCCCTGCCCATGGCAGGGGTGGAATGAGATGAGATTTAAGATCCCTCCCAACCCAAACCATTCTGGGATTCCATCTCTGTGATTTTATAATTCTATTTTTATTTCTCAAGGTACCCCCCATAGTATCCACCTTTTATTACCTCATTGGTATTGCCCTCCATCTGAGTAAATTCCACTCATCTCCACTGGCAATGTTGATCCAGTCCAAAATAATCCAAATTTTCACATTTCATAAAACCCCCAGCTCCAGAGAAATTGTGCATATGGAAACAAGGATTCACCAAGACATTAAAAGTTGTAACTATTTTTTTTCTCCTCTGGAGAAGCTTGAAAACAGAAATATTGCAAACTAACTGTTGGCATTTCAGGATGTTCACGGCTGCGCTCAATTTTAACAAGATTTAGTAAATTCTCCCTCCTCAGTTAGGAAACTCAGCGGAAAAACTCTGTATCAATCTTGCAGCCAGATGAATAATTCCCTAATTCCTCTGTGTAATTCAGGTAACAAACAAAAAGGTTGCAGCAGCACGAAAACTTTAAAGCTTATAATCATGGCACATACAAATAGCAGTATTATATTAGATGTGTTTCTGTCACTAGATTTCCTAGGGATAAATTGACAGTAAATTATATTTTTATGATTATTTTGGGGTGCTGCTGCAGTTTGTCTTTCCTGAAACCTAATTAGGCTTATGTATCATACACCACTCAAAATTGTTCTATCTAGCCTGGAGTTAGTCTGATTTGTTCCATTCCAAGGTGAGTTTTTTCCTTCTAATGCTTCTCCTGGGAATCTTTAAGCAAGAAAGACATAATTTCCATTAGGATTGCTTCACTGTACTGCTCACACCAAATGTTGGGTGTTAGTGTATTCTTGTATATCACTGCTATGTGTTCTGAAAAAGAGGGAAAATAATAACAATAAAATCTCATTACCACTGGGAAACATATGAGGTTTTTTTTCAACTCATGCATGAGTTCTGACACTTCTGTTATTTATGAATGAGTTCAAATCATTTATATCAAAACTGAGAGAAATCAAGGTCTGAAAAAAAACACCAACAGAAAACAGAGTATGCTTAGCTATTAAAAACAAAACCCCAAACATAAAGTATTTGTGTCAGGTACACCTTAATGAATTATAACTTTGGAACATTTTAGAGAACTCAGCTGACAACCAAGTGGATTTTGCTTTGGATTAACAATTCATTGGCTTGGGTTTTGTTTTTTAAGCAGAAATCCTCCATCTCTGTGTTGGTTGCTTGGGTGAGAGGATGTATTTTTACTTTTTATTCCATGCATTTGATAAGGCTGCAGCTTTATTGCTGTGATAGAGAAGGCAGGCACCAAAATTCCAAAGAGGTTATTTGCTGGAAGAGAAAGCTGGGAGAAAAGAAAAAAAAAAAGGCTACTTTAGAATTTCACTGTGTTTTAGAACACAATGTCTTTTTCATGAAGAAGCTTCTCTAGGAGGCATCGGGGAGAGTGGAGCCCTGAACTCTCCTTCCCACATGAACTGCACAAATTCCATCCCCTGGAATGAATAAAAACACAAATGCTGACAGACACTGGAGCAGACAGATCAGCTGGGGTGGTGTCCCTGGGCAGGGTGCTTTGGCAGGCAGCTGGGCACTGCTGGGCACTGCTGNATTAAAACAGTTGGCTAAAATACTCCTGTAAGAAAAAGAGACAAAATAACTCTGAAAAGGTTAAAATTTTTCATTGTGTCACAAAGAAGTGATTCAATTTTTTAAATTCAAAACATGGTATAATTTTTATTATTTTCAAACACAACATTGTGTTGCCCAAACACCTTTCTAATTCTGTAGAATGCAAATGAGATTTCACCTGGTTTGATATTTATGTAAACTTTCAGTTTTTAAAAACAGGAACTGATGGCAATTGCTGGTTTTGCTTGGGTTTTTTTGTTTTTGTTTGTTTGTTTGTTTGTTTGATTTTAATGCACTGAATTGATTTCAATGGCTGTCCAACCCCTTCATTTTTTCATGGAACAATGAAAATACTCTGCCAGAAAAAGGCAGCCAAATGCTTCCTAATGCACTTCAAACTCTGATCACAGAGCTCTGCTGGACCTCAGTTAAAGCAAAGAGGCTGAGAGATTTCAGTTTCATGTATTCATGTTTGTTTTCCTTGGCTACAACGGCAGCTGATGCCTCAAAAGGGGTGTGACTGCAGCATTTTATATTNGGGTGCTTTGGCAGGCAGCTGGGCACTGCTGGGCACTGCTGTCCCCAGAGCTGCTGCATCTGCAAGTCCTGTGCCCTCTGTCCGTGCCGGCTGCCAGGTCAGCTCTGTCCCCTCTCCGAGGGCAGCTCCTCGTGCCAGGCGTGCTCAGACTGTCACAGGGCTGGCACATCACCCCTGCCCTCCTGCTGCGAATCCATGCCCCATTTCCTTTCCTTTCCTTTCCTTTCCTTTCCTTTCCTTTCCTTTCCTTTCCTTTCCTTTCCTTTCCTTTCCTTTCCTTTCCTTTCCTTTCNTGCACTGAATTGATTTCAATGGCTGTCCAAGCCCTTCAATTTTTCATGGAACAATGAAAATACTCTGCCAGAAAAAGGCAGCCAAATGCTTCCTAATGCACTTCAAACTCTGATCACAGAGCTCTGCTGGACCTCAGTTAAAGCAAAGAGGCTGAGAGATTTCAGTTTCATGTATTCATGTTTGTTTTCCTTGGCTACAACGGCAGCTGATGCCTCAAAAGGGGTGTGACTGCAGCATTTTATATTTTTCTTTCTCCTGTTACTAAGAACACGCTGGATCATTGGAACAAAATGTATTCATGGGGTGACCATGGGCCAAATCATTTCCCAGACTGGGAATGATTTTTTATAACTGTGATCAGATATTATTAATCCTTCTGCTGTTCATTGTAATGATGCAATAATGAAGAACTAATGTGTTATTAATGAGGAGGTAATGCTCTATACACTTCACAGAAATTCCACTGTAATTGGCCAGTCAATGCTTTACCAGTGTTTTAAATTGTTAATTTGTTTTTAAGAGTAAATGTAACATAAGTTAACAAATGTTGTTTTAAGTAAGGCTGAGGGCAGCTATTTTCCAATGACCTTCTTGGCTCTTTCGGAAAGCTTTGCCAACTCATTCAATTACAAAGTGAGAAGGCAGAGTGGTTTCAAAACAATTATAAGAGCTGCCAATAAATTTCATTCAACTCTTCTTACTTAAACACAAGGTCAGCAAGGAGAAAAAAAGAGTCATTTTGAAGTCCACTACGCCAGGTTTTCATTTAAGGGGCTCTGAACCATAAAAAACAAACTTGGGATTAATGTGGGCAACTTGAGATCTCCCCAAAAGGTTTGAATTTTGAAGGAATTGTACTTGCTACGGAAATGCAGATCTTCTAAAGGAGGTTAAAATTGGGGACCTAAATTCAATGGTATTTCAAGATCATTATTGCCATTATTATTATCATTATTGTTATTATTATTATTATTAATTATTGTTGTTATTACTGTTATTATCATCATTATTATTATTATCACTGTGGAATTG
The DNA here is from genome assembly GCA_013400955.1 of Drymodes brunneopygia. Lineage (NCBI taxonomy): Eukaryota > Metazoa > Chordata > Aves > Passeriformes > Petroicidae > Drymodes > Drymodes brunneopygia. The sequence continues at coordinate 24,673 of VZTZ01014056.1, forward strand.
TCCTGTTCATTTGCACTGATCACTTCTGCTTTTCTCTGCTCTTGGAGTTCTCTGTGGCCAGGAGATGTAGTTACAGCTCCTCTGCTGATCCCACTTCCCCTCCTCATGCCCTGGGGACAGATTGATCCAGAGCACTCAGGCTGAGCTCAGAAATTGCACAGCAATTCTATCATTTCACTGGAATTAGGTTGGTTTGGGCAAAATTGTCAAGAATTTGTGGTTCAGTGAATCCAGAAATGCCAACATGCACATTGAGACAATTTTGTTTCCATGAAAACAGAAAACTCTGTGCCTGCTCCACGCAGAAAACAAAAATATTTCTCAAAAGTGGGTGAAGAGAGAAAAAATCTGAGGAAAATATTTCCCTCCATTCCATTCTTCTTTTGAATTACACGTGTAACCAAACAAAAATGTGACTCCAATCTTAGGATCAATTCTCCAAGGGAAATGCCCGTGAGCCAAACTGCTCTGCCCCCACATCAGCTTCACTGGGTGTTGTGTTGTCAGTGAGAAAATAATCTTGGATAATATTCACACAGGTATTTTGAGCTTTAGAACTCCAAGGGGCCAATTAAACTGTTTCTAAGCTCTTTGGAAGCTGGGCTTTGGTCACCTTTCAAGGGGAAAAAAGAAGAAGGAATCAGTGTTTATTTTAATTTCTCAAATTTTTAATGCCTGAATGTAGATATTTTAGCTCAGTTTTCTCTCCACTTAAGTCATAAATTTTTAAAAGAATATGTTTAAAGCGCTTGAACATTTAGGAGGGAGTTCTTTCTGCTAACTTTAACTAGAGTTATAAGATTTTTTTGGATAATGTTGTGATCTAAAGTGTCTCTCAAAAGAAAATTACAGTCTTTTAAGCTTGATTTTCTAACAAATCTTGCAAGCATTCTACATGATCATATTCTGCTTAAGAAACCCACATTTGTCTCTCTCATAAAGCAGATGTGAGATTTTACTGCCACACTAAAATTCTTCCTTATAACTCTATACTAAAACTGCCCAAAAAACACTTTGAAATTTAGTGTTCAAAACACACAGGCAGCTTTTCCACTGGATGTAATGGGGGTTGTAAATTCAAGCTCTGAACCTTATAAAAAATTTGATGCACACATAACCAATTTGGTTTGTAAAGTTAGCCCAGAAAGAAAAAACCCCAAACCCACAGACTTTTTACATTCACATCTCCCATGTAAAACCAGCCAATTTCTGTTTCCTATATGCCTGAGAAGTATTTGCATTTTATATAGGTAGAAAAATATCTCTCATGAAATCACTAAACGTGGCAAAACTTCCTCTGGTGATGATTTATTGTTCTGATATTTTTCTTCAGGAAGGAAAAAGCGATGCATGTAAACCATGAAATATGCAGCCCCTTTAAAACGACTTCGCTTAAAAGAGGTGCAAGTGAAAAATAATTTTGTTTGAGCACATGCAAGCATTGATTTCAGTCTCCAGGCAATGCAGTGCTCTGTGTATTTGTCACAATTCAATTTACATCCACAAGCAGCAGAGGATCAGCACAGCATCTCCAGTCAGTAAAAAACCACCAGGGGAACCCTCAGCCTGCCCGGCACCACCACAGCAGGGCAGGGCTTGGCAGCAAGATTTGGATCCCACTCAGTGGCTAAAGGATGATGCTGATGGAAAAGGGGAATTAAAATTGTCCCTCACCCACTGCCAGTCAGAGCTGTGGAAAGGCTTGTTTTGGCTTTCCCTGTGGAATTAAAATTCTAATCTTTGTGGGATAAATATATTCATTTTTTGGTTGTATTTTTATCTTACCTACACCACCAAAATCCCCAAGAAACAGAGTGAAAGATGCAGAGAAAGATCTCACACTGCTCTCATAAAATCCCTCTGTGCTGAGTCGTGCACATCCTCAATCTACAACATCCACTGCACACCCCTGGAAGCACATCCTGTCAGAAAGCTGCTGTTCCCACCAGCCTAAACACCTTCACTTTCAACAACCACATAATAATGATATTTTAAAGGCTTTCCAGTCTTTAATTTCCTCGTATTTTAATGCTCACACAGCTTCCTCAGGGCTCAGTGCTGTTCTCAGCTCCTGAGGTGCAGGAGCAGCCCCAGTGCCATTGCAGAGCTGTGTGACACCAGCAACAACTGCAAGATTTTGGGTTTCCCACTAAGCAGAGTCCACTGAAACCAACGACTCAGACATCCTAAAAATTCTGCTTCATAAAAATAATGCATTATGTCCTCTCTGCCCAGCAGGGCTCTGATCACACAAAGCAGGGGAGCAGCCAGTTCTTCCCAGCACTGGAGAGAATTTGGGCACACAGAGCAATTCCACCTCATCCCGTTCACTTCAGCCACTTGGTCCCAGCCAGTTCTAATCTGCTGCAGGGTTTTTGCTGGAAGATTGGAACACAAAAATGGATTTTCTCTCCTTGCCCAAATGCTGGGATCAGGGAGAGCTGAGGAGGAAAGAAGTGGAGAAGAACCCATCCATCCTGCCCATGTTCTGTGTCCCAGCTCCCAGAACCTTCCTCATTGTTTCAAGGACATTCGTAGAAGTGAAAGCAAGAGCAAAGAACCATGAAAAATGAAAACAAAATATACAGTTATTTCACAAAATATGGTCAAATAAGTATTTAGAGTGATGGTTTTCAACCTATTTCTAGAAGCCTAATTGAACACTTCTGGACTAGAACCACAGTTAAATTTTCTCAAACTATAAACTTAACCAGATTCCTTAAAAGAACTTCCCCCATCAGAATTACAACATGAATAATAGAAAAATATCAGCATTCTCAACATCAGACCATTTAAAATCCCGGGGGCTTAATAGAATTTCCTCCTCCTATTAGGTAAAGCTCTATTAAATCCCTATTTAACAGCCTGTGCTATTCTCAGCCTGTGCCCATCTAGAAAACAATTCCAGCAATTTAGAGGGAACAGACCCTAAACCCACAATTTTGCTCTGGTACCTGTGGTCATTTTTTATACTTATTTTGCATTCAGGCTGCTACAAAAAAAGAAATACAGAATGGAAATCAGGCCCCTTGCATACATTTTAAACACTAAATCTGACTTTTAGAAAATCAAGGTTATGCATTTCTTCCTATGCAAAAATCCAACCACATTAAAAAGTTTCCAAGGTTTCAGCAACACCAAAATTACGACTAATTTATGAAAAGTGTGTTAGTGCCTGCAAACCTTTGTTGTAAATTATGCATGCAAGCATGGAAATGCTAATGAAAAGAGGATTTCATTTACAAATGATTAGTACAAATTCAGCAGTCACTATAGTTATGCCTCTCTCATTTATTTCCTTGTAGAACATGCTGTTTGCCAGGTTTGGGCCATTTATTTCTGCACTGTGGAACATCAACTTGTCAGACTTTAATGCCACATTATCTTTTTTTATCCAAAGAAATGTTCATTTCCTTTCCAAGTCTTAGTAAAATGAAGTCCTTGGGTTCAAAGGTAACTCTTTTGATGAAAATATTTGTAGGAAGACTGCAATAAAAGTGATGCCCTTTTACACACAAGGAATTGCTGAAATTACTGTGGTTTCTTCTAATGTGTTGAAGAAAATGCATATAACTCCCTTCAGCAGAGTTTATAAAAATTTTTCCATTCAGCACACAATTTTTAATTTTTTAAAGAAATTCCCTTCCTACATACATTAGGATTTTACTGGGGATTAGACGCCTCTAGAAAAAAGAATAAAAAAGAAAAAAAACCTCAGTGAGTCAGCATTCCAAAAACCATTCTGCAGGCCTTTAAATAAGAAGAATCCATAGTGAAAGGCTAAATCATTTTTTTTTTCCCAAAGATCCATCCATCCATGTTGGCTGGAAAATCAATAATGCCGTATATGAAACATATCCAAATGGAAATGAAAACATGGGTTCTAGGGAGTCATAAAAAGATATTGTGGAAATGCCTTCAAGGTTTATTATTGAATAGAGAATGTGGATCTTTGCAGTGGTGGTGACGTTCTGTGGATTGTTTTAGAAGGTAGAGACAATATTTTCTTCTACAAGGGAATTTGCTACTTTCTGCTAAATCCTTTAAAATATTACAGGCTGGGAAGTTTCAGCACTGAGATCTTGTGTTGAGATGCAAAAGGAGACTTTTGTCCTCGTTTCTGTGGTTTTTTAGAAGTTGGCAGAAGGTTCACAGCTGAAGTTTGGTCAAGTCCATAAAAATATTTGCAAGCCTGGAAAGCCTGAAGAATTATACAACTGGTCCTATAATTCTGACCCATAAAACAGACCACACAACCCTCCAGATGCCTACAAAAGCAGCCTGTGAGCAGACTATTAAAAAATCCTAAAGTTGTGGAAAACAGACTTCAGGCCTTGATCAGACAATGACTGTGATTGCACGACCCACCCAAAGCAAATACATCCATAATGTGCAGGGCACATTTGCCTTTGACAGCTTTATTTGTTCATTAAACATTTATGGGAGATGGCTTTTAGCATCCCAGCCCATGATATTCATCTAAACTTGGCTAGGAAATTAACAGCTTAAGTAGTCCTATATTTTATCATATTAACCTCTCTTTGCATTTTTACCGAGCAGTTGGGATAAAACCTGGCCCAGGTCACACGTTTCAGGCTGGAATTTTAAGAATGCTTTTGCTGACATTAATTGTTTGGGATTTTTTTTTTCATATGATGTGGTGAAGCTCCTTTCTGTGATAACTTGGCAACAGCAAATTGATTGCAATCACTCAGCCTAAAATGGGATTTCTTTTATAAGCAAATCAAGAACACGACTATTGGGAAAGGTTTAGCTATCAAATTAACATTGTAACCTGCTTGGAGACTATTTCCTACCAAACACTATGTGGAAAGATTTCCAGGAAACTCATGCTATATATAGGACTTTAAATAGCATTTAAAAACAATTATTCATACACTTGTAATTTCTTGTTCTATTAGCTAAATGCATCTCCTGCAAATCCAGCTAAGTGAAGGAGCAGGGATGAAGGCAGAGAGTGAAATACTTCCTATAATTTGATGATCAGAGTAATCAGAAGTTATCCTAAAATAGGAGGTGAGCTTAAGAAAGTGTAATAATTAAAAAATTTTACATTTAAAATTATTTTTTGTATGAAATAGCATCAAGGGACTATTCAAGCAGACATTTTGAGGGTTCACAGGCAACATATCTGAAGAATAAAGTTGGTGCCAGACATGGCAGATTCAAAAGGCACAATGTGCACAAGACATTTTCGAACGTCGCAAAAATGATTTTTAAAGTCTACTCTTATGGTTTTTATTATTATTATTATTATTATTATTATTATTATTATTTTTCAGTAATGTTTACAAACTCATCTGCTTGTGAATTTGCTGTCTGTAAGGCCCCAATCACCAGTATCTCACTGTATCACAAGGCAGTAATAAATCCCTGTTTTTTCAGGGAAATGATTCATTTCCCAAGCAGCCAACGAGGGAAGATAAGAACAGGGAGATGCACAAGAAGCTGCACCCAGCAAAGCCTGAACACCCTCCTGGCTGGGCAGGCACAGAGCTCCATCATGCTCACAATACCCAAACTGATGGCTCAGAAACCTCTCAGAGAAATATTAAGACAATATTCGTTGCAGGTATGCAACAAATTCTGAGGAGGTTAATAGAGAAAATGTGAAAATGTGAAAGCAGAAATAATTACTGCTCTAGGAGAGCACAGCACCAGTCAGCTCTCAGTCTGTCTCGCTGCTCCTTTCTCTAGAAATCTACATTTTAATTTCAGTCTTATACACCCATACAGTATTTTGCTGTTGCTTTCTAAGCAAACAGAAGTAGTCAGGTCTTATCCACATGAAACAATGATTTGTCTTCCAGGACAATTCATCTGCTTTGGTTCCCTGCAAATCGAATCCACTGAAGTTGTGGGGTTTCCATAATGACACACACACGAGTTGAAAATTTGGTTGTGATGTCAATAATTTCACACAAAATTGACAGTAACTTGATAAGGTGCTGCCTTTATTAGATCTGTCCCCTGGTTAACAGAAACTGCCTTTGAGACAAGTCCACATTTCACAATATCCCCATTTCTGTGCTCTCACCTGTTCAGCTGCTCATCACTCACACGTACTTGATTTTATTCTTTTGGCAACAAGCTTCAACATTTTGATGCACAATTTTCTTATCAGGAAGACAATAATATTACCTAAGGGCAAAATCCATTCCTGATGTGCACATGCTGTAAAGCAGCTGTGATGGGGACAGGTGTCAGGACAAGGTGGGAAAGAGGAGCAGGGCAGGAATTACTGATGGGAGGTGTCAGGCACTGGATGTGCTGATGGTCAGCCAGAGCATCATCCCAGCCCTGAGTTCCCAGCTTAAATGCCCCTTATGGGAAGCAGAAATGAAGATATGGGGGAATGAGAGCAATGGAAATGATGGATGTACAACCCACATCACCTTCAGCTTTTCCACAGTTACTTGGTCATCTGTCAAATCTTTTGCTGTAAAGAAACTTTAATCTGAGCCAGTAGACACAAGGGTTTCACCCCTCAATGTGTCCCCAGATTTTGGATTAACCCAGTGTCTCTAGAATATTCACATGCATCTAACACAGAATACTCATACTGCTGAAGGAGTCAGTAAATGCTCTTTGGAAGGGAAGGCTCCAGAAGAGCTGTTCCAGAAAATGAGACATTAAAATCTTTCAGTGATTCCAGCCTGGATTAATGAGCGCGACTTGACTGAACTGTGCAAGACTGAACAAGCTATCACAGTAACAGTGACAAGACTGACAGAAAAGAGGTTTTCCTCCTTTTTTCTTCTCCCCCAGCCACCACACAGCTTCCGTGGGAAGTGGCCTCTGTGACAGAATGCAGATGGATGATTGGCAGTGCACAGTGCAAACACCAGGCTGGCATTTCAAAAAAAACCGAAGGGATTCTGAGGAAGCTTGTAAATCCTCACAAAGATACTGATAAGTTGGTTCTTCACCTTATTGGTATAAAAAACGCATTGAGAATGACAGGAGAGGGTGATGAATGAAATGTAAACTCTCTAGTCAGGTGCTCTGGCCCAACATTTGCTGAATTTCTCATACTTCAGCTCTGGCATGTTTAATATTGCACTTTTCCAGTGGAGCTTAACTTCTTCAGCACCAGGGCAGACAGAACAGCATTTATGATGGTATCTGACTGATTCTCATAAAACTTGTTATTCAACACACACAGCTAATTTGAATTTCTGCTGCTGATGTGTGGCTGCCAGAGAAAGCACCTTCTCCAGTTCTGCTTGAGTTCCTGAGGTGCTGCTGCCTTCACTCCTGTCAGAGAAAACTTCTCTGAAGTACAAGTTCAGTGATTTAACTGGGGCAACAGTGCAGCTGCTCCTCCTCAGTTCTTCATCTGTGCACGCATTTCATCCGCAGCTGCAAATTTAACACAGAATTTAGGGGGAAAAAGAACCTTTTAGTAAGAGCCAGTCTGGTTTCTGTCGTTTTTCTAAGGAGGGTTGTGATCAAATCTCCATTGCCTATTGCAAGAACCAGAGGGAGCCTCTTTAGCTTCTATAACGCAACGACTTCATTAAAGACTTTATAAAAAAAGACTTGGATGAGAGTGCAATGCAATGTCTGATATAAATTTCAATAGCTATACCCATCTGTCAATAAATGCCCAGGGAAAAAAATATGCAGCCCTGTATTTCTGTTAATCTGATTAACACAAAAACCTCCAGAATTTTTCCATCTGGTTTTTTAGTGTGAAGTTTTCCACCAGGAAGGTCTTTAAAATTAATAATTCTTGGAATGAAAAAAAAAAAAAAACTAAACTGGGATGCTAATCAATTCTATCCTATAGATAATCCCAGAACAATATATATTTATCTCAAAACTGTGTATTATGAATGAAAAAGAAAAAACCCAAACAGGATGCTAATCAATTCTATCCCATAGATAAACCCAGCAGAATATATATATATTTCTCTTAAAACTGTGTATTATGACATTATTAGGGAGGGGAAAAAAAGAATGTAACTTTAAGATTTTTTTCTCCCCAAGACATTTTTTTTTCTTTTTAACACCTGAGTTTAATGGAATAGAGATAAGAAATTGACTGCTAAAAGAAGTTTCACAGCCTCTCTGCTCCATAAGAAAACCTAATGAACTTGAATTTTAATCTTACTTTTTCATTAAAAAAATGTTTTTAATGTTTAATTTTTGCTTTTTCATACTAAATGACTGAAAGAGCCTAAAAAATTAGCCTTGCCTAAATTGGGAGCAATCACCATGTTTTATTAACTGTGAGGATCATCTTCTGGAGAGCAATCACAAAACTATTGAATATTTTACTTTTCTCATCTGTGATCTTTTCTTCTGTCTCATTAGAAAACAACCCAGTGAATAAATCTTTCAGTGCCCAATTCTGTATATTCAGCTCCCATTAAACACATTGTAGGAGATCTCAGCATCTCAAAAGGATTCACTGCTCATCTGCCTCATCTCTCCTGCATTCTTCAGCACCAAGTTCCTCCCAATCCACCTAATAAATGCCCAAGTTTTCTCAGTTTGAGTTTCTTTTCCTGTTTCTTTCTATCACCCAACCATGTGGGATTGATACACATAATTGAGGGTAGCTGATTATCTGATGATAATCTGCTGACTATCAGGTTGATAGATATTTTCTGGAAATCCAAATTAAACATTGGGAGTAAACAACCAGAGACCAGATTTTCCCCAGGGAAAAAAAAAATTAAAAATAAGCAGTTGAAATTTTCCACTGAAAATGTTCTGGATTCTTCCTTTAATGGGAATGTTGCTTTCAGCAGGAAAAAATTCAGAGACTTAAAAATTCTGTTCTGTATTTTATTAAGGGAGAATTTAGGTATTATTGTACTAATGCTTATCACTCAGACAGCAGCACAAATCTTTTTGTTATTTTATCTTTCCTCTCCCCTCAGTTTGCACAGGAGTTTGATAACTGATTAGCCCCCAGGCTCTTTTCTAATTTGTGGTAGTGCAGGAAAGCCTCTCTCCAGGAGCTGTGTAATCCCATTGTCTGTGCCCCACGAGCTGGGATTACATGGGATCCCATTTCCCCTGATCACAGCAGCTGCCAGGAGAGGTGCACAACGTTCCAAACAGGAAACTGTGGCTGCAGAAGGTGTTCTCTGGTCACACCTGACAGAGGGCTGTGTTTGATGTTCCCAGAGCCCCCTGGTTTGGAGCAGAACCTTCTGGGAGTCACAGGTCACTTCAGAAACAAGTGGTTTAGATCAAGCTACAAACACCTGCACTGAAGGTTCCTCCCAGCTTCAATAATTCACCACAGCTCTGTCACCCTTTGCTGCCAGGGGCTCTCTCTGTTCTGTACCAGGGCCCTCAGAAATGGCAGCCAAAAGCTGAACAGCTCTTACCTCCTCAAGCTGTCATTCCCCTTCCTTTTGCAGGTTCCTGTTTTTAGACTGAGACAACAAGGCTGTGTTTACCTCTTGTCACTTAGACTGGATCATCTGAAGATGGTTCTGCTTAGTCTAATTAGGCCTTTTCACCTTCTCACCTTAAAGAAGGGATGGGAGCAACAGGAGGGTAAAAACCTCTCAGCCTGCACAGGGATATCCAGGTGGCACAGGACAGGTTTTTACACTTAGACTCACGTGGAAAGAGGTTTTTGGGCTGAAGGCAAACTGCATCTGCCACCCCACCCATGCCCTGTCCTTGGGAAAGCTCACTATGGACTGAACTTGATATTTGTCATTCATTAATAGGCAGCAAAAATTCTTGTGGGTTAAGTAGAGCAGAGAAATGTGAGATAGAAATGCGAGAGAATAGAAAGTGAAGAAGAAATAGAAAATCTTATCATCGGTCAAAAGTGTGGGGATATTTATAGATTCTAATGTAAATATGCACTCTAAAGCCAACTTTCATTGTTAGAAATTGCCATATTTTCCCCAGAGATGCTGCACAACTGTGAGCAGGAAGCAGCAAATTGAAGGTGGATGGCAAAGCTCCTGCTGCCTCCCAATTAAGAGTGGAAGGGAATCTCTCCATCAGCACTGCAGCCATTAAGATGCAGTTCACACCATGCCCATCTCTGAGAAGTTTGCAGCCTGTGAAAGAGAAGGTGAAGGTCAAGGAGCAAGGCACAGAAACCTTGGCTACCTGCAGAGTCTGCAATCAAGATGTGTGGAGTTGATACATTCTCATATTATTCCCTGAAATGATGTCTTTTCTTCCCATCAACGTGGTCACTGCATTGCTGATCACCAGGGCTTTGTAGTAGAGCATGGTGAGGTGATTTATAAAACTCCTGTTTCCAAGGCAGCTCATCAGGGAATTGAAGTAGCTAAGATGTTGATAATCACTAGACCTGAAGCAGATCTGACAGCCAAAATACCAGTCTTTCTCAAAAAACTTTTTTCTCAGAGGTATTTGCTATAAACAACTTTGGTTCATCTGCAGTCAAAGGCAGAGCTGGTATTTGTTGTCTGGAATCACATTCCCTTGCTAAGCCCCCTGCCCATCACGCCCTCCTGTCTTTCAGGCAGGGCTAGAAAAGATTCTTGCCTGCCCAGTAAATTATCAATAATATTTCCCATTTAAAAATAGTCAGTCACAGGGTGATTTGCATGGACATTCAGCAGAAAAATTCTTTTTTCTGCTAGCAGTTTTTTCCTTATGCAGGCCTTGTTTTGGCACACAGACTTCCTCACCCCCATTAAATATCAAAAGTCTCAAATAACCATCTGAGCACATTTTTTTTTTATTTGAATGGAGCTTTGATCTTGAAGAACTAAATAACTCAGATGAGACTGCTAATTCCAGCCACACAATATTAAGGAAACCTTTGCTGATGAGGGCAGCTCACACAAAGCTTTGAGGGAGCAGCTTCCCCCACTGGTGGTCACAGACACACAGATTTTGGATCACTGACAGAAGAGGTGCAAACAAAACCATCTCCCAGAAAAGACCAAGCAATAGCCAAAACTAACAAAATGCATGCATGAATAAATAAATGACTCTGCCTTCCTGCAGGTCAGAGTGAGCCTGGCAGGAGAAGAGCAGCAGCTCCAGGTGGGCTCAGGAGGGGAGCACAGGTTTGAAGTCCACAACCAGCCCCATTCAATCAAACCCTGAGGCATTTGTTTTCTCCCAAACCACCTCGTTTTTCAGAAGGACTCAGCTTTTCATTCACTGGAGCTGCTGGGTGTTATTCCCTTCCAAACTCCAGGACCTGGGCATCTGCTTTCTACTCAGAACCTTTTTGCTAAATAATTCTACTGATTTCAGCAAGCCCGGGGCAAAGCAGGACTAAACAAACCAGAAAATCTCCATGTAGAGAGTCTGGTTCTACAGAACAAGTGAGCACTTCAGTCACAGCAGAAATATTCCTGTCCTGGACCTCTGAACAAACAGAAATCAGCTCCCATTAAGTCATTTTTTTGTTGGCTTGTGCCACTGGTTTGAAATTCTGCAAGTCACACTGCTTTTGATACTGGTCCAGTTCCTTTCACAAGCTTCTTTTTCAACCTGCCTCTTCACAGAAGGGCTGGGAGGGAGGGCAGCAGGTTCTTTTTATTCTATGTTCTACCTTGCTTCTGCCAGTCTTGTTACCACTAATGATCTTAAATCCTTTTTCCAGCATTTAATCAGGTACAGCATTTAATTGGGTAATCACCTGCTGAAGTAAAAATAATGTTTCTAAGCAGCCCATCTGCCTTTGCAACAGAGAAAAAAACAGGTTTGAGCAGGTAGGTGCAAATGCAGGGCTTGTATTTTGATGATGAGCTGCTTCGAATGGGAGTTGAGGGAAAAATAAATTCAAAATAAATCTTCCCCCTCTGCTACCTGTTCTGTTAAAGGAATTTGGGGGGGCTACCTCCTGAGTAAGAGATTAAAACCCCACATTTCTTGATGTTTCCATTCTTTCAGCCCAGCAAGCAGCAATGTCCAGTGCAGATGAAGAACATTTGGTGGCTCTGTACAGCCCATTCTCACTTTCAGCTGAGCACAACTTGGGATCACTTAGCATGGCAAAGGTGGCCTAAACAAAACAGCACAAAGCCATCTGGATTTTTGCAGACAGGCCTTTAAGACCTAAAAGAATTTTTCAAATACCTTAAATAAGGTTTGTGCACATGATAACACCTGAATTCCCAAAATAACTACTCTATACTAGACAATAAGACACATTTAGTGTGAGGTAAATGAGAAATTTCCCTTGTGTGCTACTAAACTGGTAAAAAAAAGGGACAAACCAGTTAAGGGGATTAAAAATTGATGGAGAAACTCTGTAACATTCCATAGGAACCCCTGGTATTTAACATATTGAAATATATTACTTAAAAAGGATGACGAATAAGGTGACAAAAATTGTTTAAAGCAGAAAACAGGTGAGGCTTCTTCAGCATGGGCAGGAACCCAGTTGAGGGGCCATGGGATGACTGACTCTACACTGATAACTCACCACACCCTGCAGCACAAGATCCAGAAGGATGAGAGCATGTGGCAGCAGCTTGAACATAAAGAGCAAAGATGTAAATCAAACCTGTCCTTCAAAATTCAGAATAAAAATGATAAAACACCTTCCAAAAGGACAGGTTGGATGTTAATAGGCAGAAAGATTAAAAACCTCTTAGACAAATGGAGGAGAAATCCCTCCAGTGCTATTAAGCAAAATGGTGTGGATACAATATTCTGGTGAAGAATACTGCAGACAAAAACATGAAGAGCCCTACCTAGAGAAATAAATATCTGTATGTTTGCTCTGCTCTGACACTTTTTCTGCAAGCATTTCCTGCTGCCTGTTGTGTCTGTTGATTTCTCCAGGGTCAGCTGGACTCTTGGACTGAGCTGCTGCTGACAGCCCTTTGCTCTCAGAGCCCTCTGCCCCCTGCACGAAGTTAAGGGAGTTTCACCTCGGAGCGCGCCGGCATCGAGCGGAGCAGCTCTCCGTCCTCCCATGCAGCCACTCCACTCAAAAAGGGAGCCTGGAGCTACTGATCTTCTGCTGTGCATGGAATGAGAACCAGACAGGAGAGAAGAAAGGAGAAATCTAATGATAGTCGAGGGATACTGTGCGAGCCTTTCCAAAATGTAGAGAAAAAGCAACAAACATCACATAAATAAAGAGAATAAAGACCTGAAGCCATCAAACAAATAAACAAAACCCCCATGCAACCAACAAAACAATCCAGCCCACCCCCAAAACACTTTTCTGTTGGGTATAAAGAAATCTATTTCTAAGAGAAGAAGTTAAAAGCAGCTCAAGCCCAGGCTATATTCCCCCCATTCCTTGATTAAGAGCAGCACTCAAGGATAACAAGCAGGCTTGTGTTGTACACGGCCTTGTAAATAAAGTATGAGGGAGATAAACTCACTTTTACAACTTTTCTGGGAAAGCTGGGATATTAATGGAAACCACCTTCGCCCTGAGATAGTTTCTCCCAAATAACAGAGTAAATCAATTTACATGAAAGCCCCACACTGCTATTGTTAGCTTGCTTCCAGAGCTCCTTGTTTAAAGTTAGCCTGCACCTCCAAACCACACTGCAATTTCTGTCTGTGGATTCTTTCCTCACTTTCCAGCCCCATTAAGACCCTCCAGGATGTGTTTTACCATCCTGCTCATCCAAGCCTCCCACAGCAGCCTCATTTATCACCCCACACCTCGAGGCGTGTGTTAATTGACCAATAAAACACACCTGGAGCATATTAATGTTCTAATAAAACACTCTCCATATTCCGTAAATTTTGCGTTATCAGTTCTCCATCAATTATTTACTAAGAGCCAGCATAATAAATTATCTGCTGAGCAAGGTGCAATAACACGAGGACAAAAGAGTGCAAAATACATTTTATCACCTCCTCACTACAGTTCCAGTCCTTGTGGCACACTGCATATTTAGAAGTGCTTGAAGTGAGGTAAGATTGAACTCATCAGCTCCAAATCTTCATACTCAATTCACCAAGAGATTGTTTTGTTCAA